>LR749574.1:1290250-1356956 GCA_902729485.2 Mus minutoides
AAAATGTTAAAGCCACTTGAGCCCTTCAGCCGATAGATAAGATGATGACAAACAAAAAGGTTATTGCGGCATTTTAACAGAAAGGCAAGTGTCAGCATATGCCCTCCTGCCAAGAGCTTCACACAGTGAGTGTGTCCCCTCATACCCACACCAGCCTCACAAGACATAACTGTCCTAAACAGGTCGCTGAGGCCCCAGATCTCTAGCAAGACTTGGAATCTGGGCTTGTGGATATTTAATGTTGTGGGTTGTACTGCTAGATTCTTAACTATGCATGAACAAGCACAGTAGCAACCAGCATGGGCTCAAATTTCTAAGCAAAATTCCAGCTTTGGATGCACTCTACTGCCTTGTGCTCAGAAATGGCATGTGATCTAATTAAGATATTTACCTAACTACAAGATTAGAGCTCTTAACAGTAATCAGACAGGTGGACCAACATCTGATGTTTCTGCTAAATAATTTGACTCTTCTCATGTAAGATTTCCTTAGAAGTGAAGTAGTAGAGAAAATACGCTGCATTGTACTTGATTTTGAAACAGGAAATATGATTAGCTACCTTCTAAAATAAGGGGAATTTCTTACTCTTTATTATTTCTCTAAGGCTTTAATTTTATGGAGTTTGTCCAAAAAGAAATATCTTTACATGATGCTATGCATCATGCAGAATAGCAGATAATGTCAGCTAATATAACAGCAAAGGAGGGTGCAGACGGCCTCTCACGTTTGGATATTTGATATTATGATCGATCTGAAAAGGATGTTCTAGATAACATCACAAAAGAACCAGACACCAAACAGTGAATCTTTAAAGTAAAACAAGACAAATAACAATGTCTTCTCTCCTGTGAGGAATCTAGATTTTAAAAGACTAGATCATAAAAGCAAAATGGGGCAACTGTAAAGAAGACAAAGACCAACAAGAGAAGGAACAAAGGGGCTGGCAGAATGGCTCAGGGAGAGAAGACACCTGCCACCAAGGCTGCTGAATTGACTTCAGTATCCAGGCCGCACCTGGTGGGAGGAACTAGCTTCCAAAAGTTGTCCTCTGACAGCCACAAAGGCACCATGTGGCTCTCTCTCGCCTCACACACACACAGATAAAACAATGCCATTTTTTAGTTTTGAATTTGAAAAGGGGAGAGGAACAATATATAACTAGGGAGTAGATATGATCAAAGTACATGATACAAATGTGTGAAAATGTCATGAAATCTGTTACTTTATAAAATATATATGTATTAATAAAAAACAAACAAAACAAATGTATAGTGAATTTTACATCATATCCTCTACCCAGGTGCTAGAAGAAACCTTCAATTTAAAAAAGGATTTAGCTGCCCAAGGAGGAAATAGGGAGCCATTCTATCATCGTTCAGAAAGACCGACATCAGTAAACAAGATAAGCACATTAACTGCTTTGGGAAGCCAGAAACTGGATCTTCTGATTGTGTTTGAGTATAACCAAAGCCAATTCACCTAACAGTCTGCCATATATTGCCAACTGGAAACACAGCTGGATTGTCCTACTTCGTCATCTCAAACACATCTACATTGTCCTGTCAAGAACAAAAGCCATACACCTTAAGACATACTTCCCGTTTTACCCCCCATTTTGCATTAGTGACATTATTTCTTCAAGCCTTAAAGTACACCGTTAGAATTTGTCTGTGCAAGCGCTACATCTATGCTCTCTGAATTGCTTATTCATTTTGTAGTTGAAGTGTGCTTGTGATTTTAAAATACCAAGGTATTAAAATATCCTCCTGTCTTGGATCTATGTGTAAGGGCACCACAAACACCATTGTTTGTTCCAATGGGCATCCAAGAGCTTTGCATCTGGTTTGGATATGTATTGATAATGTTCAGGAAAGTTCCCATGTTAGTCTCTAGACTATTCTGAAACAAACAAACAAAAGGGAATAGCAGAAATGCCTAAGTGAAGAGGCTTCACCCCACTTAGAAGGGGGAAAAATAATCACAGGAGGTGGAAGGAGGGAGGGATCTAGGTGGGAGAGGGGAGGGGGATTGGAAAAGGAGTACAGGATCAGATTTGGGGGTAAGGGGGTAGGAGAGAAGACCTAAGGACCAAGAGAATACATAGAAACAAGCAGCCTCAGGGAATGAGGGAGAGAGACCCTCTAGAAAATAACAGAGACCTAGGAGGTATGCTCTAAGGATTCAATGGGGGTGACCTTAGCCAAAATGTCCAACATTGAGGAAAGGCAACTAGAATAATTCACCTCAGTAGATAGACAGGGCCTCAAGTGGAAGAACAGGTTTACTAACCTACAGTCAAAATTCCTGACCCAGAATTGTTCCTGTCTAAAATATCTGCAGGGACAAAAATGGAGAAGAGACTGAAGAAAAGGAAGTCCAACTTAGGAGCCATCTCATGGAAGGTGGGGGAGCACCAAGGCCTGACTTACCGATGCTGTGATGTGCTTGCAGACAGGAGCCTGGCATGGCTTCCTCTGAGAAGCCCTACCAGCTGCTGATTGAGATAGAGGCAGATGCTTACACCCAACCATTGGACTGAAGTTGGGAACCCTTATGGCTGAATTAGGGAAGGACTGAAGAAGCAGAAAGGGAAAGTGACCCCATAGGAAGACCAGCAGTCTCAACTAACCCAGACTCCAGCGAGTTCCCAGAGACTGAGCCACCAACCAGGAGCTTACACTGACTGGTCCAAGGCCCCGGGCACATATGTAACAGAGGTCTACCTGGTCTGGCCACAGTAGGAAAAGACCCTATCTTAATCCTTGAGAGGCTTGAGGCCCCCCGGGGAAAGGGGAGGCCTGGTGCAGGAGAGAGCACCCTCTCCGAGGCAAATGGGAGGAGAAATGGGATGAGGACCTGAGGGAGGGGGGACTGAGAGGGGACAATGACTGGAATGTAAATAAAATAATTTAAATTAATTTTTTCATCTAGCTACCTTTAAGACTAGCTCATAGTTCTCTGGTAGATTTCTTGGGGTACCTGAAAGAGGAATTGGAGATTTGGAAAGGTCTTTCTGACTCATTCATTTAAAAAAACAAAAACAAAAACAAACAGGCTGACAAAATCTCTCAGTAGTGTGGTATTTCTGTTATCTCTACAGAGCCCAGATTTCAACCTCCGGCATCATCGATGAAAACTAGATATTTCCGTGTGGCCAGGAGGGCTGTTCTGAAGGTGAGAGAACTTTGGCAGGACTGCTTGGAGAACATCCCTTGAGTGTGCCAACATGCCATATAATGATTTTCTTTTCTGTTGCTATGTTCTCCTTCCTTGAGTCTCTCAGCACTTTACTCTGTATCTTATTCTGGCTTTCAAAACAAAAGATAAAGGGGACGTGAACGATGATCCAACAGCTCAAAGATTACTCAATCAAAGGCAGAGCTCAGACCATGAAACAAGTTTCTACAATAAACCACCAATGGCACAGTCCTCAGTCAGAATCAGATTCGTTGAAAGAAAGCAGTTTTGGAATCAAGGCTAAACAAATGTGCTCTCCCAGAAAGGTACAAGGACCCCACCCTTGAATGCCTGGGACAGCCCTCAGGACAGCCCCACAACACACCCAGCATATTGTCCAGATTTTCCTTTTCACAATCACTTGAGTATACAGAATGTTCTTACTTTAACCTTTTGTTTCTTTAATCGCTACTTGGAACTCCTTTTAGTCATCTTAGTCCCTGAGACACAAGGACACAATAATGCTTCATAATAAATATTTATTGAACTAACTAGAAACCCTATTGGAAGCTGCCCTATTAAAAACAGGCTTTCAAAAACACTGCATATGAGCAGGAAGACCTACTTATATAAATACAGAGTAGTTGGGATGCCTGCTTCATAAGAGATTCATATAGCAAATTGATATATTACGATGTACATTTCAAGTGTAATGTTTTGGTTATCATACTCTAGTAACAGATGCCAATGTTTTAGCCCTCAATCTTGTTTTTTTTTTTAATAGTAACACTTTATTGTCACTGCCTGTCCTTATTCCTTTAAGATTTGTTTTACTTTATTAAGTGCTGGGGGTAAGTGTGTGTGTGTGTGTGTGTGTGTGTGTGTGTGTGTGTGTGTTCAGGTGCCTATCAGCATGTCAGATATCCTAGAGCTAGAGTTACAAGCAATTATAAGTTACCTGAAATGGGTGCTGGGAACTGGCCTTGGATCCTCTGTAAGAGCAGTTCACACTCTCGAGCTTGTCTGAGCATCTGCTGAATTGTCATCCTTCGTGTTCTTTTGTACAGAACAGATCTACTTAATAAATAATGGGGATTAAAGAAACAAAATTGAAACCCTTCAGCAGCAACCTCTGCAAACCTGAGCCCCACAAAGTTATAACACAACCTGTAAACACGACCGGCTCAAATCCTTAACGATCGCTTGCAGTAAGCACTACGAGACCTTGGCAACTGTTGTGTATTCATTGCTTCTTCTTGTTCCATTCTCTCTACTAATTTCCAAGATAACAAGGGGATTGGGATCTTCTGAAAAAGTAGAATAAACATGCGAACAACAAAAAAAGATAGTCGAGATATCATTAGAGCAGCTCGTGCCTTAGTAAGCAGCACACGACTTGCCAGCCTTCTTGCCGTGGTTGAAGAGCATAGTTTACTTCAGGCCAGAACATTTGCTTCATAGGTAGAACTTCTACCACGGAAGCAAACAGCCCGAAGGCAATGAAAACAGAATCAAAAGTTGGCCCAAATGGCATGGACATTCAGAAAGAACAGACCATCCCCTTCTCACTCGGTAGAACCCAGAGTTCATAGCGGAGCAATAATGTAGCTCACAAGATCCTTGTGCAAATCAGAAATATGAGAATGGACACCTCAATGCACAGTGAATTTCTCTCTTGAAATCAGTGCCTGTTTTTCCTGGAAATTCAGTTTCCAATGCTCCTGTTCCATCTGCAGTCACACCACTGTCTTTTCATTCAATGGCTTCTCCCACACCCTCCCTGTCTCTAACTCCAGCCACACAGTATCTGACACCATCTTCTGCTTCTGCAGGCACCGGGTGGGTGCATACCAGAGGCACATAGGCATATGTAGACAAGACAAATTTTTTAAAAGAATGAATAAAGTATTTTTAATACAGTGTGCTTGGAACACAGATTTTAAATATTTAAAATGGAGTTAAAAGATGCCACAACAGTTAAGAACATCTATTACTCTTCCAGAGGACCAAGGTTCAGTTCTCATCCCTCACATGAAAGCTTACAACAATCTGTAACTCCAGTCCAAGGGAATTCAATACCTTCTTCTGGCCTCCAAAGATACACTTTATAAAAATTATGTTATTTAAAATATGCCAAAGTCTTGGGGGCCCATTAGATATCTGAGGAGGTAATCATCTACCACAACAATTCTGACCACCTCCATTTGATTAAACCCATAAAAAGCTGAAAGAGAAGTGCAAGCATCCTATAACTTCACTTCTGTGGGGAACCTAAAAGTTCTGGTATTAGGATTGAATGTTACAGGGGCCTGCAAAGAACGGTATGAAGGCAGGGATGTAAAAGGTTGGTCAAAGAGTACTAAGATACAGTTAGATGAAGAAAGGCCAGTATACTATTGCAAAGGAGAGTGAAGAAAATTAAAGATAATGTATGCATCTTTGAAAAGCTGAAAGGCCTCTAAATATTTCCAGCACAAAGAAATGTCAGAGATTTAAAGAGATAAGCTTGTTTAAACGTACTTCAACTTGCTTCTTACTGTATTATTACACAATTTGACCTTACACTATCCTCCAATGACCTCCATTTCTTCACAAATTAGAGTGATGAAATTATTTGAGTGGATTATGAATACCACTTTTTAAAGTGGAAAAGAATAAAAATCAATAATACTGACAGTAATCCCATACATTTCCTTTGATAATGTGATACATGTAATGGGGATAGAAAATTTATTTCTTAGTGTAACATCATCAGAAGTACTTGAAAACATTACTTACTATCATAACAGTGGGAGGGGGAAAGGGGAACAGGATCAGATATGGGGTGGGGGTGGAGAAGCCCAGAAGGCCAAGAGAATGAATAGAAATGTATATCCTCAGAGGGGGGAAGGTGGAGAGACCCTCTAGAAAATACCAGAGATTTGGGAGATGATAGGCTCTCAGGACTCAATGTGCGTGAACTTAGCCAAAATGCCCAACAGTAGGGAGAGGGAACTCAAAGAGTCTGCCTCCAGTAGATTGATAGGAACTCAAGTGGAGGGACAGGGTTACTAACCCACAGCCAAAATTTCTGACCCAGAATTGTTCCTATCTAAAAACTGCAGGGTCAAAAATGGAGAAGAGACTGAGGGAAAGGCGGTCCAATGACTGATCCAACTTGGGATTCATCTCATTGGGAGCACACCAAGGCCTGACACTATTACTGATGCTATGATGTGCTTACAGACAGGAGTCTGTCATTGCTGTCCTCTGAGAGGCCCTACCAGCAGCTGGCTGAGACAGAGGCACCCAATCATTGCACTGAAGTTGGGGACCCCTATGGTTGAATTAGGGGAAGGATTGAAAAAGCTGAAAGGGAGAGTGACCCCATGGGAAAACCAGCAGTCTCAACTAACCCAGACCTCAGAAATCTCCCAGAGGCTGAGCCACCAACCAGAAGCAAGCATGGGCACGTCCAAGGCTCGTGGCACATATATAGCAGAGGTCTTCCTGATCTGACAGCAGTGGCAAAAGATGGGCTTAATCCTCAAAACTTGAAGCCTGGGGGAAAGAGGAGGCCTGGGGTGGTTGGGGAGACAATGGAAGCGAAGAGGAGGCAGAACAGGATAAGGAACTGTGGGTCAATGGGACAGGTGGCAGTGAGGCAATGACTGCGATGTAAATAAGTAACAAGAAAGAAAGAAAGAAAGAAAGAAAGAAAGAAAGAGAGAGAGAGAGAGAGAGAGAGGGAGGGAGGGAGGGAGGGAGGAAGAGAAGAGAAGAGAAGAGAAGAGAAGAGAAGAGAAGAGAAGAGAAGAGAAGAGAAGAGAAGAGAAGAGAAGAGAAGAGAAGAGAAGAGAAGAGATAACAGTGAGAAATACAATAATACTGATTATGGTAATTTTAAAGTTTTTTAAGTATCTCCAAACTTTCTTCCAATTTGTTAAGAGTTGGTATCAGAGTGGTATGCTTTTCCTTCCTTTCAGCCAGGGCCATATTGGAAATAATCTTGCAATCCCTGCCTACTGTATGATTGCCATCACAATCTAATATAGCTCTGTTTATAAAAGAAAGAAAATAATTGATCTTCTGTCCTTGGAAATCATCCTCAAGTCTTTAATCCATAAGTCTACCTTCAAGTATATAACCCAAATAAACTTCTGAAAGACCCTAGGGGTAACTCCACCCAATGTCTTTTAAAAGTGGCTTTAAGAACTATTGAATTGTAGTTTCTCAAACTTACACCCTGAAACATCACATTTTAGACATATGACTTCCCAAATATCTTGTTCCAGATAACTTTGGTAGCTATTCAAGGGAGAGCTTTCTTCTGTCCTGATCATTTTCAGTAACATTCAGCTTCCTGGAGTAATGGCTTTCCCCAGAGCACCCCAGTGATACAGTCACATTTACCCACAAAGATAAATATGACTGTATCACATTTATCTTTGTATCCCAGGCAGACCAGAGAGAGAAGAGAGGAGAGGAAGGACCACGAGGGGAGGAGGTATGGAGAAATGATGTGGAGAGAATAGGAGGATTTGCTGTGATCTACCCCTTAGCTATGTGAACCTCTCTCTGATTCTGTTGGAAAAAGCTGATCTAGATCCAAGAGACTGAGTGTCTGTCCTGGCTCTGTCATACAAATGCTCTAGGCACTTCTTAGATTCACTTCACTCTCTCTTGTTTCTTCATATACAGACCAGAAGCACTCCTACCTTACAATCCTCTCGAGACTTTTCTAGATCCATGATCTCATATAATGAATGAATACTTCTCACATCTGCTGTAGGAAAGAAAACCAACCAGCCATGTGAGAACTCAGTTGGGTGGCAATGGGCCACTTCTCCAATTGGGCTTGGGGTAGGAGGGGAAGGTTTAGGAGTGTTCAACCTTTGAGGTAGTCAAGGCATTTTGAAATTAACTGGCAGGTGTTCATCTTCGATTTGAGAACCCACACACCACCTGAGCAGGTATGTGCATGCAACCCGCCAGAAGCACAAAGCAGTATAGCCCAATTACTGCTTTAATTTCAGCCACAAAAAAAAGAGAAAGGAAGGAAGAGAGAAAGAGAGAGAGAGAGAGAGAGAGAGAGGGAGGGAGGGAGGAAGGAAGGAAGGAAGGAAGGAAGGAAGGAAGGAAGGAATAGAGGGAGAGAGAGAAAGAAAGAGAGAGAAAGAAAGGAAGGGAGGGAGGGGGAGAGAGAGAGAGATAAAGCTCATTCTATTATAGGGTCGAGGATGTAGTGCAAGGCTACAGCAATGTGGAGCATGCTCAGGGCCCTGGGTTCTAACTTCAGAAACATAAAGAAGAAAAAAACATAATTGTTTCTTTCATTAAATCCTTCTATTTTGTTTGGGTTAAGGTAACCTGGAAAAATAAATGTAAATATGATAACCATCAATTCATTTCAAACCTTTGTTAGGTGACATCTAAATGCGACACACACTGCTACATGATGGGGTTTTCTTGTCTACAATAGATGGGCAGCCATTGTAGTGCCAAATTTTCCCCAGGACAGTGACATGAAGGTCATCTATAAATTTGAAAGAACAGTACAAAATAAACATGTTTACCTACATTAACTGGATGCAATTTTGATTTAAAAATCTCTTGCTTTACATAAAAATTTCTTTTTTATTAGTTCTTGTTAACAAAATATTTATCAATATTATTTGTACAGTAAAGTAGGTTGAAACATGAGGTTTTGGATTACCTAGATACACCATCTTCACATGTACATAGGTACTCTCTTTACAAATGGGCATTACTCGTTGGCATCCAGTAGGTATTTGCCCAGATAAAGGCCTCTGTCAAATAATAAAGTGTTTCTAAAGAAAAAAGCTAAGGAGCCCATGGAGAGTGACTGCATGATTTCCAAACACATCTGAAGTCACATGGCTTTAAAGTGCTGCTTACTGATGATATGATAGTATATATGAGTAACCCCAAAAATTCCACCAGAGAACTCCTAAGCCGGATAAACAGCTTCAGTGCAGTAGCTGGATATAAAATTAACTCAAGCAAATCAATGGCCTTTCTCTACACACTGTATAAACAGACTGAGAAAGAAATTAGGGAAACAACACCCTTCACAATAGTTACAAAAAATATATAATACCTTGGTGTGACTATAACTAAGGAAGTGAAAGAACTGTATGATAAGAACTTCAAGTCTCTGAAGAAAGAAATAGAAGAATATCTCAGAAGATGGAAAGATCTACCATGCTCATGGATTGGAAGGATTAATATAGTCAAAATGGCTATCCTGCTGAAAGCAATGTACAGATTCAATGCAATTCCCATCAAAATTCCAACTCAATTCTTCACTTAGTTAGAAAAGGCAATTTGTAAATGCATCTGGAATAATAAAAAACCTAAGATAGCAAAACTATTCTCAACAATAAAAGAACCTCTGGGGGAATCACCATGCCCGACATTAAGCTGTACTACAGATAAAAACCACATGGTACTGGTACAGTGACAGACATATAGATCAATGGAATAGAACTGAAAACCCAGAAATGAATCCACACACCCATGGGCACTTGATCTTTGACAAGGGAGCTAAAACCATCCAGTGGCGGAAAAAAAAAAAAAAAAAAAAAAAAAACAGCATTTTCAACAAATGGTGCTGGCACGCCTGGTGGTTATCATGTAGAAGAATGCAAATTGATCCATTCTTATCTCCTTGTACAAAGCTCAAGTCTAAGTGGATCAAAGAACTCCACATAAAACCAGAGACACTGAAATTTATAGAGGAGGAAGTGGGGGAAAGCCTCAAAGATATGGGCACAGGGGGAAAAATTCCTAAACAGAACAGCAATGGCTTGTGCTATAGGATCAAGAATTGACAAATGGGACCTCATAAAATTGCAAAGCTTCTGTAAGGCAAAGGACACTGTCAAGAAGACAAACAGGCCACCAACAGATTGGGTAAGGATTTTTACCAATCCTAAATCTGAAAGGGGAGTAATATCCAATATATACAAAGAGCTCAAGAAGCTGAACTCCAGAAAAACAAATAACCCCATTAAAAAATGGGTACAGAACTAAACAAAGAATTCTCAACTGAGGAATACCGAATGGCCGAGAACCACCTGAAAAAATGTTCAACACCCTTAATCATCAGGGAAATTCAAATCAAAACAACATTGAGATTCCACCTCACTCCAGTCAGAATGGCTAAGATCAAAAATTCAGGTGACAACACATACTGGCGAAGATGTGGAGAAAGAGGAGCACTCCCCCGTTGTTGATGGGATTACAAGCTGGTACAACCACTCTGGAAATCAAGTTGGTGGTTCCTCAGAAAATTGGGCATAGTTCTACCAGAAGATCCAGCAATAACTCTCCTGGGCATATACCCAGAAGATGTTCCAACTGGTAATAAGAACACATGCTCCACTATATTCATGGCAGCCTTTTTTATAATAGCCAGAAGCTGGAAAGAATCCAAATTTTCCTCACCAGAGGAATGGATACTTAAAATGTGGTACATTTACACAATGGAGTACTACTCAGCTATTAAAAAATGAATTTATGAAATTCTTAGACAAATGGATGGATTTGGAGAATATCATCCTAAGTGAGGTAACCCAATCACAAAAGAAGTCACTAGATATGCACTCACTGATAAGTGGATATTAGCCCAGAAACTTAGAATACCCAAGATACAATTTGCAAAACACAAGAAAATCAAGAAAAAGGAAGACCAAAGTGTGGGTACTTCATTCCTCCTTAGAATGGGGAACAAAATACCCATGCAAGGAGTTACAGAAGTTTAGAGCTGAGACAGAAAGCTGGACCATCCAGAGACTGCCCCACCTGGGATCCATCCCATAATCAGCCACCAAATGCAGACATTATTGCATATACCAGCAAGATTTTGCTGACAGGACCCTGATATAACTGTCTTTTGTGAGGCTATGCCAATGCCTGGCAAATACAGAAGTGGATGCTCACAGTCATCTATTGGAAGGAACACAGGGCCCCCAATGGAGGAGCTAGAGAAAGTCTCCAAGGAGCTAAAGGGGTCTGCAACCCTACAGGTGGAACAACAATATGAACTAACCAGTACCCCCGGAGCTCATGTCTCTAGCTGCATATGTAGCAGAAGATGGCCTAGTCCTCCATCATTGGGAAGAGAGGCCCCTTGGTCTTACAAACTTTATATGCCCCAGTACAGGGGAATGCCAGGACCAAGAAGCAGAAGTGGGTGGGTTGGGGAGCAGGGCAGGGAAAGAGTATAGGGGACTTTAGGGATACCATTTGAAATGTAAATGAAGAAAATATCTAATAAAATTTTTGAAAAAAAAAGTAAAAAGTATATCTAAAAAAAACTAGCATTATTAGTATGTGGTATTAAGAAAATCATGGCTGTAAATATCTATATAACCAACTGCAAGACAAAAAACACTATGAATATAGCTGAATTTCTGTGAAATAAACAAATTTAACTGAAATATCATGTTTCCTCTAAAAGAAGTTCTGAATATCCAAACCATTACACAATGAGAATAGAGACCCATATAACCATGAGTATGCTCATATTGATCTGACTCTCAGTCTGCTTCCCTTAAACAGCCTGTCACACTCCTGATGGCAAGTCACAGAGCTGTCATTTGCTTCTTCCATATAGCAATAGAAGGCCTGTACTGCAACACATTTGCTTAGTGAATAAAATCTGATACGCACTGGATTCTGTGGCTAATACTACCTTGCCCCCCTGAGATAAACAGAATGGATGACACTGGTTTACCCTCAAAATGCCAGCTAAGTCCCAGTTGTAAAGAAAAGAATCACCTGCTTCCCCAGCTATAAGCCTCAGTCACAAACATTCTGCATTGCAGTTACTTTTAAGGTAAGAAATTCTAGAACACTCTCACTTAAGTGCCAGATTTCATATTATTCTACGAAGAAGCTGAGTAAGTGCAGACTCTGAGACGTATTTCTTGTTCCACTTCTTTACAGGATTTTGGGAGAGCTACAATCCTTAGAGAAAGAAGATGTCTTTGAAAGACGAACATGAGCACTATGTACATCTTGCCCTATAAAGACAAAGAAAGACACCAGGAAACTTGACTAACAGACAAGTCTCAAGTGCCAATATGATTTGGAGAGAAACTTTCACCTAAATCCGTATGATTCTTAAAGTCTAGTGGGTGGATAAACCCTGAGGCCGGTTACATCCAGAGATTTAGGGAGATAATTGGATCACATCTGTTAATGACTTTGAGCTCCATAGAAACGGATGTCAGAGAAATTCCTGACATTGTTAGAGGAATGTCACAAAGGGCCAGAGGGTAGAACAATTCCTTAACAGTTATAATTTCAGGGAACTTATCTTCACTTAGGTTTCTGTTTCCATCACACACACACACACATACACACACCACAAGTGACACTATGACATTTACCAACCTGTGTCCTAACAGCAGTTCTGGGAAACTGAACAGGGAGCAAGGCTGGTGGTGATAATGGCGGCATGAAGCAATAAATTAAGGGGAATGGCTGAGGGTGTGTGTGTGTGTGTGTGTGTGTGTGTGTATGTTTAGTAGAGAGTTAGACTTGAAGAAGAATAAAATAAAGTCAACAACATTATCTGTATTTGCATAAATAAAGTTCAGATGAAGGTGCTGAGAAATGGTCTCATTAGTTTAAGTGTCTAATACTGGTTGGACCTGAGAGTGGCAGCTCAAGACATTCTTGATGCCCTTAAGAAAATATCTAACAGGTCTATTTCCCAGTGTTAAGATAGTGCCCACCCAGTCTTAGAAGTCCAGAACTAGAGATTTCAATATGACCACAGAGGAAATCTAAAGATAGATTTCCCCTTAAGTTACTCTCAAGAACAGAATTCCCTGGACTTACATAGAATACGTACCCCTAACTCAGTCCTCACAGTGCAGTGGCATGCTGATGCCCCTTTCTTTTTCTTTCCTTCATGTTTCTTTATTATCTACCAATTTATCCAAAAGTGACAAGTCGTTTACCTCTCCAAATGTTCGTTTCTTCACTAGAAAAATTATGGGGAAGTTGGAGATGGGCTACATTTAGATAAAACCACCACCCTGCTACTGTTGGAGAGACTCCCATTATCCCATTACTTCATGAAACAAAGGAATAACTTCCATCACCACACCACACCCATCCTGGCAGACCATGGAGACCAAGGTGAGAGGAGGCTGAAGCATAGACATCAAAAGCAAGCTCCATCTGTTGCTACAACAAAGAGTGGTTATACTGTAATCAGAGCCATCCAGGCTCCATAAAACACTTCATTTACCCATAATACTCATTCAGTTCCTTCCCAGTTTCTTTTCCTCTGTCCTCAACTTGGAGAGACAGGGGTCAAAGAGACTCACCCATTTATGGCCCTTAAGCCATTGCTTCCATGGTTTTAGACCTGCATAAAGAGCATAAAGCATAAATCTAGAAGGATTCTAGCAAGCCAACCATGTGACCTCTACCCCATCATCAGGTCCATGCAATGAAGCTTTGGTCGCTATGAACCTTAACATCCCTTCTGACTTAGGAAATATCTCTAGTTTTCTAAAACATTCAACTCTTTCTATATCCCTTGACTTCTGCCTTCCAATAGCTTTGTGTTTCTAAACTCCTGCAAACATAATCACCAGGCAGAGACAGAAGAGCCAAATAGAAAGAAGCAAAAAGCCAAGGTTTTATTACATACAGACTGGGTGAGAACTATTTTTCCTTATTTACTTATCCATAAGATGAAATGGATAATAGTATCCACCTTAAAGGGTTGTTAGGATTACAGGAGATGCAACATGCCCAATTTTTAACACACATACACACACACACACACACACACACACACACACACACATATTCAAGCATTTACTATGCGATAGATTCTGAGATTATAAGACTATGAAAAACAAAGTGTCTGCCTGTGCACGTCACCAGCTATGGGGGTGGCAAGCTCTTGAGAAAAATCATAGCTTTAGAATGAGAGTGGCAAATGGGATAGAGGGATGATACAGAGATACAGTGCTGAGCAAAGTAATGTGGACATGAATCCTGCTGGTAACATAGCTGAAAAACTTCCTTTAACGAAACTTCAAGTGGAATGAGATCCATGGAAAACTGAGAACGAATCCTCATCAATGTTAAGGAAGGACTTTGAAAAGATGCCAAAGTTGTGGTTCCTAACCTGTGGGTCAGGATCCCTTTAGCAAACCTCTATTTCCAAAAATATTTGTAATTACAAATTATAACTATAGAGGAATTTTAATCCAGCAACATGGCTGCTCTAACCAGAGATCACATCCAAAGATCTTCTAGGTCTGTGTCATCTGTCTGGAATACAGACAGGCCCTGAGTACACACCTTTAATCCCAAGCAAGGTAGGTAAGGTTAATTTGTAGAAGGAAGAAGCCATGTTTGAAAGTGTTCTCTAATTGAAGGGAAGACAAAGTGGTGAATCAGGGAAAGATTTGACAGAGTGAGTCAGAGATAGGATACACCCAACTCTCAGGAGAACAGACAGGAAAAAGAGGCAATTTAAAGAACAGTGCAGAGTGAGTCAGGAGTGGAGAGCAGCAGTTCAGTGAGTACAGTTCTGTTCACTGTAGTTGATACAGTTAGGTTAAATGCAGTTGAGTTCAGTTGAGCTCAGGCAATTTTATTCAGTTCTGTTCAGTGTGTACAGTCAGGGCAGCTCAGTTCATGGAATTCAAAGACAGTTTTCCCAAGCAGAACAATTATGTGAGAACCCAAAGGAAGCTAGTTTAAATCAGTCAACTTGGAGAGGAGTTTTGAGCCAGAACAGATGAGTTGAACCAGGCAGGCAGAGATCAGTAGCAAAATTACAGTTATGAAGTGGCAATGAAAATAGTTTTATGGTTGAGGGTCACCACAACATGAGAGTGATGGCATTAGGGAGGTTGAGAAACACAGATCTACATCTTAAAGGGGTTTCAATGGCCAGAAACCTTGAGTACAAGAGAAGTAGGCAAAAGAAATGGGTTGTTACTCTCTTAGGCATACAATCATGCAAATGTTAGCTATTGTTAATAGCTCTGCCATCAGAATTTAATATATGCTAAATAGAAACTCTTTTCAATGTAACTCCTTCCCCTAGTCTTTCCTTTTCTGTTGTCATACTCTGATGAATAATATTTGAAATTCTTTTGGGGACTTTTCTCCCCTTTACATTCCATTCCTATCTTCTGTGCTAAGGACAAATCATGTAGCATTTCAAGTTTTCAGACTTCCTTCTACCCTGTGCTCTTGTTTCTCTTCCCATGGCTCCCACATAAACCTTCTGACCTCGTGCCTGAGTTATTGCAGTAGCCTATTTACTAGAGTCTTATCATCATTTTTTTATCAACTTAAAGAAGCCAGGACCTTACATTAAACATCACAAAATATTGCTTTATGAATAAATTTTAGACAAGATTTTAAAAGATCAGTGGCCTCTGACCAACTTCGAGATGACACAGTTTTCTGAGTCCTTTGAGACATTGCCTTCTATCCATGGCCTGAGAGTGGGTGTGGAGAGAAATGTCCATTCTCTCTACATGGTCTTGCCCTCTCCAACTACTTAAGACTCATTGCACACTCTGACACCTGATGTCACTGGCAACTCCTAAAAAGTGTTTATCACTCTGGAAAACAGTTCAAGTATGAACCATACTTTTTGAGCCAAATCAGAGTATTCAAATACACTTACAGGGTTGAAGGCTACTGCATGATCCATTCTCCCTTGTTGTTTCTGTGCCAAAGACCCCTGCTATCCTTCATTCCCTGATCCTATCTTCTCTTCCCTATAGGTTCCTTAATTCTGTCTCTCCCTGTCTGCTCTTTATTTCACCATTCTCAAGTACTTTACAGTATTATCAGTTTGAATCCATTGTTTGGAGCAATAAGGAAGCCAAATGGAACCTCTGATCTACTTTAGAACAAAAATGACTCTAATATGAGCCAGTCAAGAAAAACAACTATTACAAAATTCCATCAGAGGGAAGGCAAATCTGCTCCTACCGGAGATGCTAACAGTCATTAGAGAAATGAAATTCGGATTTCCAACCTGGCCCACAGAGCTCCTTTACTCTACGAGAATGAAGAATTTTATTTCCACAGCCTCTTACAGACTAGCAGAAAGACAAACTTTTTGAGGCCTGGTGTTGGCTTCTATCTTCTGAGGCAGCTACTACCACTTGAAGAGCTTACCACATTAGGGAACATAGATAAAGTGTTGCATTCTCTCCTGGTCTTGGGATAAAGCAGTTACTATAGGTGTATTTTCTAAGTAAGCATGTGGTATCTGCCCTTAGTCACAAAATTTGGACTTATTCATTTTATCACGTTCTCTACTGAATATAGTAAGTAGACTAAAATCATTGTCGCTGCCACTGAAGGTCTTATTCTAAGCTTGCAGATTTATTAATCTCACACAGATCCTGGAAAGGTCTTTACAGTACCTAAACTTTACTCTCATATATATTCCATTGGTAAATACAACTGACAGGAGGGAAAGTGTTAAAGACTGACAAGTGGTGGCTGTGATCTGCAGGAACTTTACTGTGCATGCCCCGCCCCCCTGGCCACAACAAAACCTTGCTGCCTATATTCTGAAAGGAAACCTGAGGGTGATTCCTTATCTGACTATAAGCAGAAGAAATTTGGTGACGAGTACTTTTTTCCTTGCTTAACAATGTTTTTTCCTAGATCGTTAGCTTTAAGAAGCCTGAAAAGAAATGTGGACAAAGAAGGGACCTTCTTGTTGGATGGCACGTGTTTTCCTTGCGTTGATTATGGCTGTGGTTGAGGTCTTCTTCGGTAGGAAAATTGCAATGACTTTCAAGTGAGTACTTCACAGCTGGCAAAACAGGTAAGGCCTTCTCCCAGCCCTCACCTAACCTTGAAACGTAAAATATCAAAATCGCTTCGTATGGCACGGAACATTTGCTTGCAGTTAACAAAGTATAGGCTCAGACTGTTTAAAACGTTCTTGTAACCTCCATATTCAGAGCTTTGTCATTGAATATGTTTCATGACAATGACAAAGTTATATATTATACCTCTATATGGCTTCATGGACTCTTTCAAAAGCCTCCTCACATCCGCAAACACATTTAAGACAAAACATGCTCCCTCATATAGCCAGTTATCAGGAACATCAATCATAATATTACTTGCCCTAATTAGTAATTTTCTGATTGCTGAACTTGCAGTGAGTGTCCTAATATATGTATTTTCTTCCCGCCTCTGATATTGCTCTTTCTCAAAGAAAAATAAGATTATTATATAATAATAATCAATATTACTTCTATATCTACACCATTGGATGACATCTTTTTGTTTGTTTGTTTAGGTGTTGTTTTGATGATGATGTTGTTTTGGTGTGGGAAGGGGTGTTTGGGGTTTTTTTTTTTTTTTTTTTTTTTTTTTTTTTTTTTGAGATATGCCTTCTCTGTGTAGTCCTGGTTGTCCTTGTCCTGGAACTTACTCTGTAGACCACACTGGCCTCGAACACCTGCTTCTGCTTCCCAAGTTCTGGGATTAAAGGCGTGCACTGTCACTACCCAGCAAATGCCACCTTTCTAAATGTGTATGGATCTTTTGCTGTATCCTCTATCGCCCTCTGGCACTCTGCCCACCCCACCCCACCCCCCCATTGTTCATCGACATTTGAAATGAGTCAGCAAGAGACCTGGAGCACTTAAGGCAATTTGTGATCTGGCTTATAACTTATGCATTAGAGCCCGAAGGAGCTTAAGTATTTAACTCCCACTTTATGATAAAAGAATGTGTAATGGCATCTCTCATCTTTCCCTGATTCAACTCACTCACTCAATCTAACACATTGAAGAAGTTCTCACTCAACACTGCTGCCAGCAATACCTTAATCCCTAAATGTGGAGCTGTCATCAAGTAGTTGTGGTTATCCAAAGGGCCTTATTTCTAGTTCCAAGACAAAGTGGTTGCTTATAAGGAGCTATACAGGGAAAAGGAGGAAACACAAAGGAAGACAGGACCCAGCAGGCTCGTGGATTTGCTCTTCTAGACTAATAGTCAACTATTTCCCAAATTTTCTATCTGTGTCTTTGAGATTCTCACATCAAATGCAAACTTTTCTCTATGGCATTTCTCTGGTTATATTAACTACACCTAAGGGTCCACTCCATCCTCAGCAGCAGATGGACAACACAAAATGAAGTCAATAGTACTTTTATAGACATTTCATCTCATATTGCTTTGTATAGACATTTTTGACTTGCTTTTATATTATGATTTCCGATTTGGTTCCTTTATAGGTTTCATTTGTGTGTATGTGTATGTGTGCATGTTTCTTGTGATTCTTCTTTGGCTTGTTTTTGTTGTTGTTTTGTTTTTTTCTTTATTCTGTTTCGTTTGCCCATTTGTTTGTTTTCCAAAGAGAATAAGAAAGCACGTGGAACTGGAAGGGGTGGAAACCATTATAAGCATATATTGTATGAAAAAAAAATCATTTTCAATTAAAGGAAAAAAAAAAAACACGTCTTTCCCTTCATTTACTTGTGGAGAAACTAAAGTCCAAAGAATCTAAGCAATAAGTATATAAGTCTGAAGAAGCCACACATTTTCAGAACCAAGAATAATCCCTTGGTGATCCATCCTAGCCACCAGATGAGGCAATCTTCACAGGCTACATCTGCTGTCAATCAAGATCCGTGAGACCATCTCCCTTGGGATTCCATACACCTATGTGTGGGGATATAATTTCTCAGTTGTTGCAAGTTACCCTGAGGATGCTGGGATATTACCATGTCCACGCTGCAGGTGACGTTCAACCTCCACGTTCAGTCACTCCTGTTAAGCAGCTTGCATCTATGGAGTGTTGACAAGAGTCCATTCTGCACCTCTCAGATGTCTAAAGCAATTCTTTTCTAGGAAACTATAACCAATCCCGCCTCAACTTCTCTGTAGCCATCTCAATCTTTGCACATCAGCCAAACATAACACTTGCTATTCAAGATGTGGGGAGATGCCAGTTCTGGATTCGATGATGCTCAAGGGCAGATCTTTCTCAAATTTGGTTTGGAGAAGATGTCGTAATTCCCAGATCAAGAGCTTCCTTTCTTATAGAATACTATTTATCAGTGAAATGGTTCTGGGGTTTTGGTTTAATTGTGCAGCTATACAGTGCAGAAGGGTGGAGGAGGGTATGCCATTTCACCTATAATAAAAGCATCTAGTAAATTAACACCTGTGATGTTAATGATGGGCATGTATCTTTCTAAGCACTTTTCAACAGCTACCTCATTTAATCCTGATGGGAAATTAAAAGTAGGCATTAATGCAATACAATTTCACAGAAAAGAAATTGAGACAAAAGCATATTCAACAACTTGCCCAGAGTTGTTACAGCAAACAAACATAAGACCAGGATTATATGCCAAGCAGCTGTGTCTTTCCATTGTATACCTAACACAAGTAATTTGGGGGAAAAAAAAGCCACAAAACATTTTTCATTTGTTTCAAGTTTAATAAGTAAAGACTGAGTTAATCATCTGATAATTTTTGTTATTTAACTCACAGCTTTATTAAAGCTGAAAAGATCCAGTTAAATGTACTAGAAATGTTCCATACTGCATAAATTCAATGATAAACTAATTCACCATCTCACTATCACGTGCAAGACTCTCAAATAATGCCGTGACTTGGGTATGGTTGCTTTGCCTTATTAATGAAAATAAAAGTTAGTTTTAAAAGAAAGAAAAGAGGGAGGGGGAAGAGAAGGGGAGGGAGGGGGAGGGAGGGAGGGAAAGAAAGAGAGAGATAGAGAGAGAGGGAGGGGAGGAGGAAAGGAGAAAGAGAAAGAAAGAAAGAAAGAAAGAAAGAAAGAAAGAAAGAAAGAAAGAAAGAAAGAAAATAACAGCACAGGCTGTATGTTATATGTCAAATTGACAAGCTGACAATACATTTTTTAAATTCTTCTAGAAATATTTGAACATTCAGAATTCCAAGTATTAAGGATTATTTTTAATTTGAAAATGATAAAAGGTAAAAAAAATCTCAATAGTTTTTTTAATACTTATAATTGTGGCAATACTGGTTTTCAGAATTTAATAAAATGAAATAAACACCTTACTAGATGCTTATCTTAATTAAATATTTTTATTATATTTCAAAAGATTATGAATTGGGTACCAGGTAAATATTTCCTTTGTTACTAAATAACAACCTTAACTAGAGCTTCATTTTGCTTAATGTTTACACTTTCTTTCCACCGCTGTTTTTCTTCCAAAAATAATAAAGGAAGTACCATAAATCCCTTTGACTATAAATTGTAGAAAGGTTTCAAAACAAACCATGCAAACATGAGAAATGCAAGCAATTTTGACAAGTTAATTCTCTAACACTGCAAACGCATGACTTCTCCAATGGCGTGCCATTCACTGTGTAGCATAAAGCCACTTACACTTCAAATTGCCCATTTACTTTTCTTATCTAGCTTCCTCCATTTGCATAATGTGTTAGTAATCACCCTCATTCTTCAGTGAGCTATCCCCAGTTAATTTCAGTCTGAAGGTTTGTAGTCATTTACATCCTCAATTCATTTTCACTGAATTCTGTCAGAATAATAAAAAGCCCTGTAAGTATTACCTTCCTGAGGGCTGGCTATGCTGCCCACTCTGAAATTGAAACTGGAGTCCCAACGTGACTACCAGTAAAGAGGGACAAGGCTCTCATGGGAGTGAACAAAGAGACATGGGTTAGGGTCAGCTCTAATCCAGTCTGACTGGTATTCTGAGAAGAGGCAGGTTCTCTGGGGACACAGAAGCATGTGATAAGGCAGAAAGAGCCTGACCATCTGCATAGCACAGAGATGTTTCTGAATCTTAACTTGCCAACACCCTTGCAGCTTCCACAACTGAAAGAAAGTAAATTTATCTTGCTTAACCCACTTTGTGTGTGGAATGTTATTTTGGCAGCACAGTCAGACCATGGAATACCTTGCTCAGCTCCCCCACAGAGCCAATTCAGGATGGTGTCTTCGCTCTGGGTTTTCACCTTTCTTTTCGTTCACAGTTCTCTTTTCTCGTCACTCATACCAAACATAAATGAAAGACTTCATAAGACTGGCAAAGTAGATCAGTTCAGAAACACATGTTCAACTCTTAATTGGTTTATTTTTAGCAGGGAAAGGACAGGAAGTGGAAGTTAATGAAGAAAGCTTATGGAAATTGATTTCTGTGTTGCTCCCGACATTGGTCAGAGAAGCTGCTTTTTGCAGTAGGTATCACTTAATTCAGAGACTCATAACTGGGCTAAGTATCCAATATACTTAACAGTGCGGGCTCCGCTGTGAGTGATTTGTCTCAGAATCAGCTTTCCACTGTGGAAGGATCAGGCAACAGGGTCGGAGAAGGAGTGGGAAAAACAGAAGAGAACTGTGAAGTGCTGACTTCCGGACACAACATGACAGATGCAGGCAGCATTTGTGGTGCCTGTGCAAGACCAAACCAGTCAAAATTCCAGCATAGATGGGAAAGTAGCCCTGGTGTAGTTATTGGCAGCTGGTGGCTGCTGAGCGAGGGAGTCACTCTCCTTTGGGACTTGACCACGGGTAGGTTGCCATGCCCCAGTGAGCAGCTCCACATTCCGTGTACTCAATGGACTTGGGGAATTATTGATAACAACAACAAGAAGACAGCATGAAGTTGAAAAGAAATGGAATGGGGCCATGTTGGGGGATTGGAGAAGAAGCAATAGATTAATAGGGTCAAGAGACATTTGAATAAATGTGTGAAATTTTAAAAAATGAATAAAATATTTTAAAGGCAAAAAATAAAAAGGGGTTCAGAGGAAACATCTGCAGCGGGTAGATATGTTGAAAGCATTAACTGTAGCAATGGTTACACAAGTGAGTATTTGCCTTCAAGTTCACCGTATTGAATACCTTTAATGTGGACAGTTCTTTTCTATGTCAGTCTTGCTTGGTACAATTGTTTTGGTTTGTTTTGCTTCACTCGGTTGCTTTGTTTTTGGCTGTATGTCATGGTATTTTGACTCTATATTTACTTATTATTTTGTGATTTCATACATTTACACAATGTACTTAGATCATATACAACCCCTCCAATTCCTTCTCAGCAGCTCCTTCACAGTCACAGCCTCTCATAACTCCCCATGACATTTTTTTTTCCAGATAGGGTTTCTCTGGAACCCTGACCATCCTAGAACTCACTCTGTAGACCAGGCTGGCATCAAACTCAGAAATCTACCTTCCTCTGCCTCTTGAGTGCTGGTATTAAAAGCATGAACCACCACTACCCAAGGCTTTTCTCTTTCTCTTTCTCTTTCTCTTTCTTTTTCTTTTTTCTTCTATCTTCTTTAAGGACCCATTGGGTTCAACTAGTACTGCCCATCTCTGCATGTGTATAAGGCCACCCATTGGAGTATGAAAACCTACCATATGCTAGTTTCCTTCAAGGATGGACTTTGCTTTTTCAAAATAGAGTCAGACTGTGAAGCCTGGGTTGTCCTCAGACCTGTGATGTCTCTGAGCACAGGCATTACAGGAGCACACCACCATACCCAACACACAATATAATGGTTTGAAACAGATAAAGGGATCTGTTCAGAAACATCTGTGGAACTCTGTAGGCTGCCTGCTCATGCTATGCAGATGTCTCCCACCCTGACAAAAAGTAGCTCCTTCTTTTTGAAGCCAGGGACCTACTCCTGCCTTCCAGTTTGCTTTCTATTGCTGTGATAAAGGCCCCGACTAGAAGTAAGTTGGCAAGGAAAGAGTTTATTTTTCCAACAAGTCCACATCCCATTCCATCACTGAGGGAGTTCTGGGCAGGCGCTCAAGCAGTAACCTGGAGTCAGAAACTGAAGCAGAGATTATGGGAGAATGGTATTTAACCTTGTTGTTTTTCTAAGTCCCAGGTCCCTTCTATTGTGGGCTCAGACTCCCACATCATTCATTAATGAAGAAAAAGCCCCATATATTTGCCTACAATCCAGTCTGTTGGAGACATCTTCTCAACTGAGGTTCACTCTTTCCAGATGATACTAGCAGCTGGAGCAGACAGAAAGGCGACCAGCACCATAACATTGGCATCTGCCAGCCACAGAAGGACATCAGCCTTGACTGCTGACAGTTTTCCCTAAAGTCCCCATAAAAGCCTCACAGAATTGCTTAAACTTTAGATAAGTACAATTCAGATTTATTTGTTTCTGACACAATGTGCCAATCCTTATAGTTGAAAATTAAACTATAGTAAATTTCCCCTCCTGCTTCACAAAGCAATGGCCTGTTTCTCTGGTGGGTAATCAGAGGCCAAAGGGTGGGTAATTTGTCATAAAGGAGAAATGGGAATATTGCCAAGAGTAACAAAGGAGCAAATGATATGGTAGCTCTTGCTGCACTGGTTTAATTAAGGTAGAGCTAATAAACTTCACCCCTGATTCACAACAGTGTGAGGTCAAGCTCAGTCTTCTCTCTTCAAGGGGGCCAGCCAGATTTCAGAGAACACGTGGGAAGTAACCGATATCACAACAGTTGCCTTTTTCTGGCCAAGATCTGGGACTAGTGTGTCCCAGTCTGGTATATTTCTTTAAGCATCTATGGCATTTCATACGGTCACACTAATTAATATAGTAGACCATACTAAGATAAGTCAGGACAGGTCTCACAGAAAGATGGAAAGACATTAAAGAAATCAAGTTCTATGTCTTTCTAAGAAGAAATAATTCATGGATTATATTTCACAAGGTGTGTGTGTGTGTGTGTGTGTGTGTGTGTGTGTGTGTGGTGTATTATATATGAAACTTCCTGTGCCCACTCTCACAATCATACAATACCTGGGTCTATGTAATGACTTGTTGGAGACAGTAAGGAGGAGAGAGATAATAGTACAAATAAATGGGTAAGAAGTTCTTTCTAGCTTCATTTTCTTGCTGTGATAATACACAACAAAAGCAACATTAAGTGAGAAGTGATTCAGCTTACAATTCCAGGTTATATTTCAGAGGTTCTCAACCTGTGGGCTATGACCCACTTGGGGGGGGGTGTCACATATCAGATATCCTGTATGTTGATACTTACATTTTGATCTATAATAGTATCAAATTACAGTTCTGAAATAGCATCAAAGTAATTTTATGGTTGGAGGAGGGGTACCACAGCATGAGGAATAATATTAAAAGCTCACAGCATTATGATCATTGAGAACCACTTGTCCATGCCATCCAAGAATTTGAGACAGGAAAGTGAAACAGCTGGTCATGCTCGGAGTCGAGAGCAGAGGAGACAGTAAATGCCTGCATGTCTGCATGTGTTCAATCCACTTTCTATATTTAAACAGTCTCAGACACAAAGCTTAAGAAATGGTGCCACCCACGGTGGGCTTAGTCTTCCCACAATAACTAATGCATTCAAGAAAATCTCCCAAGGACATGCCTACAAGCCACTCTGGTCTAGACAATCCTTGAGACTCTTTCCAGGTGTTTCCAGACTGTGACATCTCAGTAGTAAAATATCAGAGAGTTCATACAGCTTTCTCAGTTGGTAAATTTGTTTTATAACTTCAGTCTTACATATATAGAAAGGATGATTGTGGTCATATAAACAAAAATGAGTCAGCAGTCAGTACTTAAAACTTTTATTAAAAAAAAGAAATATGCTTCTTGATTTTGGTGCTAGTTATAAAGTCATGTTTCTCTCACAAGAATTCATCAGGCAAGGCTCTTGGGTTGTATGGATATTCCTGTAAATGAATGATCCTTCTAAAAATATAATTGATTTTAATCTATAGCCTTACCATATGTTACAGTACAATATACTTGTGACATTTCTTGCCTTACTTCTTTTTACATTTTTATTCATTTGTGTGTGTGTGTGTGTGTGTGTGTGTGTGTGTGTGTGTGTGTGTTTTTAATACGTGTCATGTCACACCTATGGAAGTCAGAGGACAACTTTGGGGATCCCATGGATCAAATTTAGACTCTCAGGTGTATTAGTTACATTGCTGTTGCTGTGATAAAATACCCTGACGTAAAGCAAATTAGGAAAGAAAGGGTTTATTTTGGCTTCCAGTTCCAGAAGGGTTATAGAGCAGAGAAGGCATGGCAGCAAGAGACCTGTAGTGAGGCCAACCTAGCAGATAAGAAGCAGTCTGATGACATTTCATCTGCACTCAGGAAGTGCCGTGTCAGAACTGGAAGGAGGGCCAGGCTGTAAACCCACAAAGCCTGCCCTTGGGTGACAGTACGTTATCCATCTCCTAACGATTCCCAGATAGCCCCATGGGTTAGAGACCAAATGCTCAAGCATATGCGAAGGATGGTTTATATTGAAACCAGAGCATCAGGGTTGGCAGCAGGCATTTCACCCTCTTCCTGGCAGACTTCTTGCCTTTCGAATTGTCCACTGAAGTGTTACTATCCCACTTTTTGAGAAAATAAGCTGAAGCAAGATCTTTGGAAAACAGTTTGTGAATTGATACTTGTTTAAAGCTCTTAAAATACTCCTTCTGGTCTGGAAATTGCATTTCTCAGAATCCGCCTCAAGGAGTTTCTACTGACTAGTCTGTGTCAACCTGACACACAAGCTAGAGACATCTAAAAAATAGGAATCTTAATTAAAAGGATGCCTCCATAAGATCTAGTTGTAATGCATTCCCTTAATTTGTTTTAGATGAGGAGACCCCAGCCCACTGTAGGTGGTGCCATCCCTGGGCTGGCGGTCCTGGGTTCTATAAGAAAACAGACTGAGCAAGACATGGGAGCAAGCCAGTAATTAGCACCACTCCATAGCTTTTGCATCAGTTCCTGTCTCCAGGATCCTGCCCTGTTTGAGTTCCTACCCTGACTTCCTTCAATGATGAACAACAATAGAAAAGTATAAGCCAAATAAATCCTTTCCTCTCCAACTTGATTTTTGGTCATGGTGTTTCATGGCAGCAATAGAAACCTGAACTAAGTCAGAGCTAATCTCCAATAGGTGAAAGCCCCATCTTCATCAGCCAAACTCGGAAAGCTATAGAAAGAACCACAGAAGCTCCACCCATAAAGTCTCATCAACACAACTGTGGACAGGGAAAGACCTCAAGGTTTCTACTCTACACAAAGAACTACAGGAAGCTAAAGATTTCTGAGAGTGGAAGAGTCAGTCTTCCTAAGGGAAGACTTCACCAACTGGTTATCCAATACCCAGCCCTGGAAACATATATACACATATATTATACAGACTAAGCAGGTTATGTTAAAAAAATATATACGTATCAATTAATGAAAAAAAGAGGCCAGGAATTTGAAAGAGAGAAAAGAAGAGTATATATGTGGAGAGGTGGATTGAATAGGTTTGACCCCTCATAGACTCATGTGTTTCAATGCTTGGCTGTAGGGAGTAGCTCTATTAGGATGTATGTCCTTATTGGAGGAGGTATAACCTTGTTGGAGGAGGTGTGTCACTACGTGGGTAAGCTTTGAGGTGAGGTCTTCTATGCTCAAGCTCCACCCAGTTTGAAATCAGAGTCTCTTCCTGGCTGGTCTTAGATCAAGATGTATAACTTTCAGCTCCTCCAGCACTATCTCCTCCTGCATGCTACCATGTTTCCTTCCATGATGACAATGAACTGAACCTCTGAAACTGTGTAATCTGGCCCCAATTAAATGTTGTCCTTTATAAGAGTTACCCTGGCCGGGTAACTCGGGAGGCAGAGGCAGGCGGATTTCTGAGTTCGAGGCCAGCCTGGACTACAAAGTGAGTTCCAGGACAGCCAGGGCTATACAGAGAAACCCTGTCTCGAAAAACCAAAAAAAAAAAAAAAAAAAAAAAAAAAAAAAAAAAAAAAAAAAAAAAAAAAAAAAAAAAAAAAAAAAAGAGTTGCCCTGGTCATAGTGTCTCTTCACAGCAATAGAAATCCGAACTAAGACAGGAGAGTTTATAGAGGAAAGAGGGAGAGAAGAAATTATATAATTATGATCTCAAAAGAAATAACAAAAATAATGACTACAGTGAGTGAACTACTAAGTAATTTTAGCATGTCTTACCTTATATTGACTAAGATAAAACAACAACAAAAAAAAAAAAAAAAAAAAAAAAAAAAAAAAAAAAAAAAAAAAAACAAAAAAAAAAAAAAAAAAAAAAAAAAAAAAAAAAAAAAAAAAAAAAAAAAAAAAAAAAAAAAAAAAAAAAAAAAAAAAAAAAAAAAAAAACCACAACAGAGAAAAGAGACCTCGTAAGACAAGGAGACAGTAAACATACCACAGGGCAGTGTCGTGACATGTATGGGTGAAAATGCAATCAAGGAAGCCATTGTTTTGTGTGCTAACTGGAAATAAAATTTGAAGAATATGAAAACCAAAAAAGCAAATAAATGACTTATAAAATTCCTGAAGCAACTGAGGAGTGGTACAGGGGGGTTCTAAATGTTCAGTGACATTCTATTTAAGCTGAGTGGTGCATACACAGATATTTCTATTCCTGCTTTTTAACCAAATATATACATACTAATGTGTAAATGTAAAAAACTATAGAGTTTACAGTATGCAGTTATTGATATAATCCACATGAGAAAATGTTCTCAAAACATTATCAAGATGAAGATGTTCATGTCAGAAAGAAAAATTTTTCCCAATTTTTATTAGATATTTTCTTCATTTACATTTCAAATGCTATCCGGAAAGTTCCCTATAACCTCCCCCATCCCCCGCCCTGCTCCCCTACCCACCCACTCCCACATCTTGGCCCTGGCGTTCCCCTGTACTGGGGCATATAAAGTTTGCATGACCAAGGGGCCTCTCTTCCCAATGATGGCCCACTAGGCCATCTTCTGTTACATATGCAGCTAGAGACATGAGCTTTGGGGGTACTGGTTGGTTTATATTGTTCTTCAACCTATAGGGTTGGAGACCCCTTCAGCTCCTTGGGTACTTTCTCTAGCTCCTCCATTGGGAACCCTGTGTTCCAACTAATAGCTGACTGTGAGCATCCACTTTTGTGTTTGCCAGGCACTGGCATAGCCTCACACGAGACAGCTATATCAGGGCCCTCAGAAAGAAAAATTTTTATTGATATAGTATAGTAAATGAGTTCCATAAAAGGAAGTTATTCAGTTGAAATACACAGATACTAAGTTCAGGATCCCAACCAAGGAGACTCCAAGCAAGATCACTGTGAACTGGGAGTTAAACTCAGTGATAAAGCACTTGCCAATCAAGAACAAAAGGAAGAGATGGATGGTTGGATGGATGGATGGAGGGAGGGAGGGAGAGAGAGAGAGAGAGAGAGAGAGAGAGAGAGAGAGAGAGAGAAAGAAGGGGGTAAAGAGGATGAGAGAAAAAGAGAGAGAGGAAGAAAAGGAAAGAGCAAAGGAAGACAGAAAGAACATTCTTTTCCTAATATATAACTGTGTCTTAGAACATCTAAGACAGTCGGATGACAGTCCCAACAGGAATAAGCTTAGTAATATGACTGAGAAGTAAATAAGGAATAACAGCCAACAGTATTTTTGAGGATGAAACACCAGACACTGAAAACATGCTTTTCCTGTATCAAGTCCTTCAATTTTAAAATTATTATTATCATTTTAAATGTATTTTCTATGCTGAATTTTAAATTTATTTAACCTCAAGGAAGAGAGATTGAACAACTGTATGTAAGAACACACAGCTAGTGGGTAACAACCTGGCAGAGTTTGTGCACAGAATCATTACATGATATTGTCACAACAATACACAGGCTAAAAAGAAAAAAAAAATGTAATGTGGGTCATGGGATCCTGCTCATAGTGCAATCAATAGCCACTTAGCCAGCCAGCTGAAAGAAAACAAAGCAAGGAGACAGACAGACAGAAGGCTTAAGGGCAAATCTAAGAGCAAAGGACCAGCAGACTTCAAAATGTAAAACACAATGAGATAGGAAGAGTCACATTTTCATTACCTGCTAGTCAGTTCTCAAGAACAACTAAGCCTTTGGCAGGAAATATGCAAGCTGTCCAGTCATCCGGTCATCCATTAGGGTATGCTCTGCAGACAGAACTATGCAGGATGCTACTACACTCTAGGAAGGAGCTCAGATCAAGAACATTGCTCAGCAACTTTGAGAAAATAGAGCTAAAGGATAGCCATTTCCACAGGGACCCAAAATAATTTAGAACTCTGCCTCATGCTCCAGCCAGAACCAACCTAGAATATGACAGCCCAGTCACACTAATGTATGCTAGGTCTGTGTATGGGCACTGTTCTCCTAGTGCAGATAGGTGCAGCTATATACATGCTGTCTACTGCATTACCTGAATTTATGAGCAGAAAAGGAGACCGAGACCCCAACTCAGAGGATTATTTTAAGGCAGATCTAGAGAACTAAGTAATTAACCTGGCTTCAGGTTCCTGATAACTGGATCAGATACGTATACAGATTCAAAGTGATATACCTCCTGGATTAGCACCCAAGTTTGCAGTTCTACTTAAAGCTAGCAAGCATTACCTAACGTTTGGACATTCCCTACCACCTTTATGCTCTTGTCACGTTTACATATTATTTCTAATAGCATTTACTTTACATTTTAGAATTCTGTTCTTTTTGACATATATTGGGTCTATCCCAAGCAACAAAATCCATAAAATTGAAAATGAGACATATATTTTCTTAATGCATCCAAACCAGTATTCGTCTAATAAAATGACAGCTTCCCTCTGTCTGAGAAAAGTAAAGTATCCTTTGCTATATTTGGAAAGATATGCTCTGTATGTGCCAAGGAATTTTTCTGATTGTTCTATGTTAGTAGGTGTCATCAAAGAGAGAGTGCATGAGCAAATACACCTGGAATTCGATACCTGAAGCAAATTTTAAAGTGCTGCTTTCTAAAAAGATTAAACCCCTTAGAGTCTTCAGTAGTTTTGTTGTGCAATGAGATTTTGTTTTGTTTTGTTTTTCCACATTTTTTATTAGATATTGTCTTCATTTACATTTCAAGTGCTATCCCATATGTCCCCTATACCCTCCCCCCGCCCTGCTCCTCTACCCACCCACTCTCACTACTTGGCCCTGGCATTCCCCTGTACTGGGGCATATAAACATTGCTAGACCAAGGGCCTTTCTTCCCCAATAATGGCTAACTAGGCAATCTTCTAATACATATGCAGCTAGAGACATGAGCTTTGGGGGTTCTGATTAGTTCATATTGTTGTTCCATCTATAGGGTTGCAGACCCCTACAGCTCTTGGGTACTCTCTCTAGCTCCTACATTGGGGACCCTGTGTTCTGCCCTATAAATGACTGTGAACATCCACTTCTGTATTTGTCAGGGACTGCCAAAGCCTCACAAGAGACAGCTATATCAGGGTTCTTTTTTATTTTTAAGCACTTAGGAAGTTGATCTGTCTTTGAAACTCTTTTTTCTAGACATTAGCACTGAAATCAGGCTCAAAGCTGTACTAATTGAAAAAGGATACAAGCCCTCTTTTGAGCCCTAAAATGAGAAAAATCAGTTATCATTAATAATAATTTATTATTATAGGCACAATTTCTGAAAAAATATTTCTGAAAAAAAAAAAAACAGAAGGAAAGTATAACATCTTTTTATCATTTCCAAAGAGCTTCTTGCAGTAAGATAACTCACTTCATTCATAGTCAGACATCTTACAAACATGAGACTTCCAAAAATAAATAAGTTCTATTAACAAATTTGAACAACCCTTGAAAGGAGCAGTGAGATTATTAATTAGCAAGGTCTCCAATACAAAATTACATAATGCAAAAAATTAGATGATATGTCCCACCTTTCACATTATCCCTGAGGTCATTATTAATCCACCCTCATAAAAGAGATACATAACGGCAGACACTACTGCATACATCAGCAGGATATTGCTGAAAGGACCCTGATATAGCTGTCTCCTGTGAGGCTTTGACAGTCCCTGACAAATACAGAAGTGGATGCTCACAATCATCTATAAGGAAGAACACAGGGTCCCCAATGTAGGAGCTAGAGAGAGTACCCAAGAGCTGTAGGGGTCTGCAACCCTATAGATGGAACAACAATATGAACTAATCAGAACCCCCAGAGCTCATGTCTCTAGCTGCATATGTATTGGAAGATGACCTAGTTGGCCATTATTCGGGAATAAAGGCCCTTGGTCTAACAATGTTTATATGCCCCACTACAGGGGAATGCCAGGGCCAAGTAGTGGGAATGGGTGGGTAGGGGAGCAGGGCGGAGGGGGGGGAGATAGGAGACTTATGGGATAACATTTGAAATGTAAATGAAGAAATTATCTAATAACAAATAAATAAATAAAATAAAAATAAAAATAAAAATAAAAATAAAAAAAGATGCATAACGGGCCAGGTGGCTAAGGACCTTTAATGCCCTTATTATACTGTGGGCCAGAGTTTGGATCCCTGTACCTACACAGCAGCTCATAATCACCTATAACTCCAGTTCCAGAGGGTCTGACATCCTCTTCTGTCCTCTGCAGGCTCCTATACACACCTGGTGTACATAAACTCACACAGGGCCATACTATAAACATAAATAAAATTTAATAATTTGATTTTAATTTAAAAAAAGAATACATGAAAATTTTCTTACTTCATTTACATCTTGATGGAGATATGTCTACTTTCTTGAAGAATCTAAAGAAGTCTTAACGGTTTGTGCACTAACACATACTCACTGTGTGTATTAAAGTCATGAATAAGCAAATTCCTAAGGATGAAGCTCCTCTAAGTTCTTGCCTAACATGTACAAAGTTTTGGTTTTCATCCCCAACATCACACAAGCTAGCCATAGTGGTGAACACTTGTAATCCCAGGACTTGAGTGGTGAGATCAAGAGAAGCAGGAGTTCACAGTAGTCCTTGGTAGCAATATAGCAAGTTGAGAGGCAATCTTGGGAGAACAGAAACTGAGAGAGAGAAATAAGCACAAAGAGAAAGTGGGCGGGGGGGTGGATACTATGTTATGGTTATTAGAAGTGACTATGGCAATGACATTTGCTGACAGAGCAAGGGACCTAGATGGTATGTCCAGAAAAAAACTCACAGCACAAGACTTTCATCTCAGTTTATCTCTACAAAAGTCACACAGCTAAGGATGGCTGAGGTTTGATTTCCCTTGTTTTCCTACTACAAATGTCTTCCTATAACACAGTAGTTAGAAAACCCACTCTCTGGCCCATCTCCCACTACCACCACCACCATCCTGAAGAACTTTCTGAAAGTGTTTCTAAGGATCAGTTTCCATTTCTGTAAACTAGGACCATTCTGCTGCTTACCTACTTCCCTTAACTATATAACTATTGAGCTCTGTGACCTTAGAACAGTGACTTGGGTCTGCTTTGTCACAGCAGCCTCACTTGATCACTCGTGACACGAGGAGAGGGAAGAGAAGAGAAATTATACAGTAAGTACTTTGCACATGTCCTTGTGTTCTAGCATGATCTAGTGTTCACTAGCAGTCAGTTGTGAAGACCATTAACAAACAGTGAGAAACAGGGAAGAGGCAAGGGGAGAGAATAAAGATGTTGTGAAAACTCGACCAGCTTGTCTCTGAAAAAATACTGTTAACCACTGTTTAGAACCCTAGCTGTCTGAGTTCCAGGGTAGCTGACTTGTGGCTCACTCCATAGATGCTCTTCTACCGTAGCATGATGGGAACATCCCAGCTGCAGAGTATTTTTCTCCAGGGAAGTAGCAGCATTGTGGGAAGCTTCCAGAACAATCTTATCTTGAATTTCCAGAAAGGCAGACAAGAGATGTGAGATGGCAGTAAATGTCATACTGACTTACACAACAGCCCAAGGATCACAGGTTGGTACCAGCTCTGCAAAGGAAATTATTCTCTGGGGACCCTAAAAATAAGCAAGTGCCCCCCAACCTCCTCATCGCTCATTTGGGATTACCTGCAAAGAGCATACACTTTCTGATAAGAAAAACATCCTTGTAGCCACTGAATCATAAATCTTTCTCTGAAGGTGAAAGTGTGGGTGAAACTACAAAAGGGCAAGCTGTAGCTTGTAACAGACAAGCTGAAACTTGTATCCTATAACTCTTTTCATAGATACAATGGTAGAAACATAAGGTAACAGACTAACGGAGAAACCTCTTTTTGCAGCAACCACTAATTAATGCAAAAAACCTAAGTGATCTTGGAGCACTCAGCCCTCCACAGGAGTGTGTGTCACCCCTTTTAAAGATGATCAAGAAAGAAAGAGCAGGAAAAAGTAAGAGCTGGAAGATATGGAGGAGAGCCTTGAACCATTGTCTCTGGGATATAACATAGTCTCTGCAATCCCAGATTCACAGCAGCCAGGGTGGCCTGCACAAGCCTTTCCTGCATCCATTAACATTTGGTCATGGATGGTGAAGGATCTCATGGAAGCCCATCAATCAAAGTAATTTTTCTCATCAAAACATATTGTTTTAATATTTTATCTTATTTTAATGTGATAAACTTGCTTTTAAAATGACTATGGGTTACCAGAATGATCTATATTAAGTCCAGATTTTCTTTATTTAAACCTAAAAAGGTTGGGAGACTAAACAAAAAGAGAGTGCTGGGCTGGTGAGATGTCTCAGCTGGTAAGAGCACCTGACTGCTCTTCCGAAGGTGATAAGTTCAAATCCCAGCATCCACATGGTGGCTCACAACCATCGGTAACGAGATCTGGTGCCCTCTTCTGAAGTGTCTGAATACAGCTACAGTGTACTTACGTATAATAAATAAAATAAATCTTAAAAAAAAAGAGAGAGAGAGAGAGAGAGAGACTGCTGAGCGGTGTGTTTGAAGATGCAGCTTGGGCTAAGAAATACAGAGGTTGTGGGTATAAGTTTGGGGACCAGGGAAGCCTATAATAAAATCTTTGCTATGTTGTTATCAGTACTGCAATCCTTAGTCAGCTGTTCAACCTCTCCATACTAGGTAAATATATTGTCTATAAGAAACAGAGTGTGAACAAGGTATAATTTACTGGAAAGACAGCCAGTTCTACCAAGTCAATAGGAAGACAAATGGCCAGAAATTTGGCACACCTCCCTGAGTTATTAGTAGTTAGGATGCCTCAGTCCAAAGCCACTTCCAGCAGACAGCCTTGAGCGCTCTCCAGCCAGACTCAGAGCAACCTCAAGTGGGTCTGAAAGTCATTCCTGCATCCCTGTGTGTCTCCCTGAAGATTGCGTTGCTGAATCTGATAGGCCAAGCTGATGCCCCTAGTAAGAGATGAAAAAAAGAAGATCCAGCACATTGGTCTCCTTTCATCGAAAGTCTTGACTCTCAACACTGTCACCCAGCAGAAACTTCTCACAAACAGGAAGGACCTTTAGAGATACTGGGAAAGCTTAAAAAAAAAAAAGAAAAGAAAAGAAAAAGAAAAAGATCACATTCATAGAGGCAGGGGGGCGGGGGAGGGGATAGGAGGTTTCTGGAGTGGAGTCCTGGAAAGGAGATAACTTTTGAAATGTAAATAAAGAAAATATCCAACAAAAGAAAAAAATGATAGCATTTCCTACAGCCCTTAACCCATTTATAAAGCTGGCATATTACCACTGGGTATCTTCCTCATCCATTTGTTGGGAGCACCTGAAAGTGTTCCATACTGTACCTCAGCAAGACAAAACATCAGATGAATTTGGGCTACTCTAACTAGCTTTACAACAATGACCCTTCTCTTCTTTCTTCTTGGTCTTGTTCACTGAAAAGACTGAAAGAGAGGAATGATGGAGCTTTGTGTAAGGTGCTTACCTACTGGCCCTAGGTTCAATCAGAGTTGGGGGCCTGGGGAGCTAAAGAAGATAAGCTAACTGCTGAACTCAGTACAAAGCCCCTCACATCCCAATGGGCTGGTTATCTCTTTAATTCTCTTTCTTGTTCCATGGAGTCTTCTGGGATTGAAATGAATTCCAGTGCCATGCACACAGCTGTGGATGCACACATCTGTGGACACAGTCTCCTTTTACATACGCCTCTACCATATGCCATAGACTGTCCTTTTGCTTTTGTTTGGACACTAGGAAACAGAAAACATAACAGATCTGAATCATGTATGAGCCAGGTCTGGAAATGGCAAACATCACTTCTAACCTATATATTCCACTGTCCAATTGTATACTATATCTGATGGCTTGCACTTACGTGTAAGATATGGTGGAGGGGGTGTGAAGAGAAAAAGGAAGATCAAACCCAAAGACTCATGCATGCTGAACAAGCATCTACCACCGAGCTGCATGCCCAGCTTCAAGGGCTGGGTTTCATCATAAGAGCCAGTATGTGGACTAATACCACCAGCAGGGTGTGTAAGAGGAAGCTGAAACAGGACCTTGTTAATTCTGGCAATCTCTGTCTCACCTACCTCACATCTCCAGGAAGTACTCATAAATCCATGTAGGGATGCAGATGTGAAAGTGCTATGGAGAGCTGTGGGCAGTCATGAGCTACACATGCCACTGGCAGTAATGATCAACTGCAGATTTCCTGTGTATCTCTTTTTTTTCATTTCTCCTTTTGAGATTATAATTTAATTACAATGTTTCTCCCTTCCCTTTCTTCCCTCTGAATCTTCCATATACCCCTTCCCTGCTTTCCTTCAAACCATGGATTCTTTTCTCACTAGTTTTTTTTTTTTGTGTGTGTGTGTGTGTGTGTGCGTGCGTGCGTGCGTGCGTGCGTGTGTGTGTGTGTGTGTGTATGTGTGTGTATAAATAAATGTATATACACATGCACATATTCATTCCGAAATATAACCTGTTCAGAATAGATGATGTTGCTTGCGTGTCTGTTTGCCACTAGACTGTGGTGCAGTGGACGGTGCCACAAGACAGAAAACCTGGTATGGTCAAGCAGATTCAGGAGCCCTGGCAATTCTCATAATTGAGAGCAGTAGGCATTTAAATCTACTCCCAACCATGTTCCTGTCCTGGAACATGTGACCTCAAAACCCATTAAGAGGACTGTGACAATCAGTCACAGTAGAGACAACACCTGAAGTCCCTCCACATGTAGATGAGGCAGCCCTAACATCTCAGACCAAGCCAATGGAAAGAATCTGCCTCTAGATCCACCCCACCCACGAATGTTTATAAGGTCCTATCCACAAGGAATAAAGTCCACGAGTTATTTCACCAAAGATCATCTGAGATGTAAACACTCCAGAGAAGAGTTTTCTCTCCTTAAACTTTCAGTCACTGGACCAACCAGCTGAGTGTGCGAGTCACTTCCTGTTCCGCGGCCCTGACTTTGGCCCCTACCTGCCCACTGTCATCTCAACACCTGCTACCGAATCCGGGGCAGCGATGTCCACAGAAGAGACCCAGAAGCCCACCTTATTCCAGCGTCCCCTTGGAGAGCTATAACTCTTTGGCCAGCCAGCCGGGCCAGAGCCCTATGGATCCCCATGGATAGTATCAGCCCCGGTAAGCAGACCAGCAACAGACTACCAATTGGCGTGCCGGTCCCTGAGAATGGCCACCTCTCCAGCTCCCAGCCTTCCTCAGTTGCTTATGGTTCTTTGTGTCTGATTGAGGCTTCATGGGTTTTTCCCATCCCATTTGGATGTCTCTGGTGTCACCCTTGTTCAGCCCATGTTTGGGCACATGATTCCATGTGTAAAATATACAGCTTTAATAAAATTTTCTCTTCTGTGCCTACAGTGCTCCCTGCAATAGCCAAATGTCAAGATCCCAGTGACAAAACCCCAAAGGCCCTCTTTTCAGTGGTTGGCCAGGGCTATCCAAGAATCTCCCAAAACATATAGCTTCTTACTATTTAATTTTGTTACTCCCCAGAAGTGGAAGGTAAACCCTTGTTGCTGTGTATCTTTTAATGTGTTATAAAACAGAGATTTGGGGTGGGGGAGAAACAGAAATTTAATTCAAAGACCCTCCCTTCTCTAGAAGAGAGCCCTGAAATAATAATGTATTATCATTTCCCCCATACCTTCAAATGCAAGCAAAGGTAAATCACAGTAAGGGTGTGACAGAAACAAGTGAATTAAAACAAGAGGAAAAAGAAAAGAGGAGAAAACCAGTACTTTGCAAAGTGCAACTGTTGGAGCAGAAGGCAGCCTGAAGCAATCACTTGCAGTAAGACCTCCATGGCAATCATTCGTTGACACACAAAGATAGTGAGGGAGTCAGTCAGTCACAGCACTGATGTGTGTCACAACTCCAGGCAATAAACTTAGCATAAAGCTCACACTTAGCAAAGGAAGGTAATTAGGGGAGCCGGCACTTGGAATGTATCTCTAAAAAGGTATGGCCACCATTAGGATTCCCACTGTGTGAGCCTTTTTCCAGACCCAGCATCAGGTCAGGATCCTGTTTGTAATCCACTGAACCTCCTGGAAGACAAACGTGCCCAAGGTTATTGTACCGTTGAGCCAGATAAATGCATTTGCCCTGTTTTGAGCCACGAAAGACAGACAAAGTCAAAGACAATTGGTATAGGCTTCCTGTTATTTTTACCTGCATGAATGTTAGTGCACGGAGAATGTGCTAAGAACTCATGAAAAGGTTAAGACCACAGGCTATAGAGATGATTCAGCAGGTAAGAGCTCTTGCTTCTCTCCCAGTGGACCAAGGTTCAGATCCTAGTACCCTTACCAGATGGCTCACAGTCACGGGAACTACCAAAAGCCTCTAACCTCCTCGGGCATTAGTACATGCACATAGCCCTCACACAGGTGCACACAGCGTGTAGTTAAAAAATAATAAAAATAATAAATTTTAATAGAGGTTGGGGCCAGATCTGATTCATCTTTTCTGCTCATCCTCCTCATCCAAGGAAGATCCAAACTTGTTCAAGGCCAAGCTGGCTGAAGTGCATGTGGGTGGCAGCCTGACACAGCCTCTGGTTTTAAATGGCTTCCCACTTCAAGTTATTTGCTTGAAAGAGTAGTCAAACAATTGACTAGAACGGAACAATCAAACAATCAGTTCTTGAACTAATTCAAACCTCCAGGGAGGGATGAATGACAGTTCCAAAGAACTGAACCTTCAATGCAGAGAGGGAGGGCTAAGACAGAAACTGCCGGGGGGGGGGGGGGGGGGGGGGGCTAGAGAACAAAGATTAAAGATCTCTTCATTGAAATAATCAAACAATAACAAGAATCGCCCACAGGATTATGGCAAGTCTTTTCTTTTGCAATGTGAATTCCTGGCAGAATGAGAGGGAAACTGTACTCCATTGCCCCAGTTTTCCAAACCAAGGAAATAAAATGTTTCCCAAACTTTCAATGTTCCCATCCAAGTATTAACCCTGCCTGACACTGCTTAGCTTCCGAGGCAAAGACATACTGCAGGTAGTTTGACTGAAGATGTAACTTTCAACTTTTACTTCTGAAGACTCATTTTAAGTTTTAAGAATGGTGAACCAGGGTAGGAGAGATGGCTCAGTGGTCAAAAGCACTTGCTCTTCCTGTACAGAAATCGGCTTTGATTCCCAGCATCCACAGATGCCTTCAGCCTTCTTTCTGTGAAACCAGGTCCAGGAGATCCAGTGACCTCTTCTGGTCTCTACAGGCAGCAGGCACACACAGGCATACGGGCAAGCAAAAGACCCATATGCATTGAAAATAAATGAATCTTAAGGAGAAGAGGAGGCAACTCCTTACAGTTACAGTACATAAGAAGGAACATTGTGTTTTTAAAAATGGTGGACCAAAAGAAGGTATAAATAAGATTTGTTGCATTCTGTTTTAGCTTCATAAACTGGATTCTTATTTTCTGTCAGCTTAAAGCTATTGTGAAGAAAGCTTAAAAGATTAGCAAGCAAATGCCTCAGTCAATAACACATCCAATAATAGACACTGATTTTTTTCCCAATAGTATACTTCAAGATACTTAATAATCTTGCTTTTTAGGTGTGTTTTAAACAAGGTCTCATAATACAGCCCAGACTAGCCTTGAACTTAATCTTCCTATCTCAGCCTCTCAAATGTTGTGAATACTGATCTGTACCGCTATGTCCAGCTTAATATGAAAAATTAATACCACCAATTTTTAATTAAAATTTTCTCTGAAATGTCATAACTGTACACAGTTCATTTTTACTCTCTTTCCAAGCCCTTCCTTACCTTTGAGCTCTCTGTCTCCCTCTCACTCCCTAGTCACCTCCCAGCCATTCCTTTCCCAAACTTTGTGAGCCTGGGCTTGCTTTATATCTAGTTTACCCAAGGCCACCTGTGTGAACTGAAAATATTTCCTGTAGCCTGGATGACACCAGTCTTAACTTTTTTCATTTCAGGAACTTAAAGAGGAAAGAAACTGGGAAAGAGTATGCTAGCAAGCTATGGGGAATGTCATCTTGTGTTTTTCTGACAACCAGCTAACGTGAGTACCAATCATACAGTGTGGTTGGTGAGGAATGGGGGTGCAGGGTAGTTTCCGTCCTTATTTTTCTGGTGTTGATTTGTGTTCTGTGCTGACACCATTCTAGAGATTACTATCCAAAGGACAAGGAGACAACAAAAACGACATCAGTGATAACAGCATACTCAAAAAATGAACAATCACGACCGATTTTTTTTTTGTATTGGCTAAGAATGCTTTCCCTTCTGATGTCCCTGATGAAAAGGCTTGCACAAGGAATGTATTATGATACCCATATGTTCCCTTATGCAAGTAAACACAATTCTGAGTACTTTTCTAGGCTGAAGTTAGTTGAAATCGGAAATGTTCTTGGTTCTCTCACTACTCGTTTGTTTGTTTCTGAGGTTTGCTGAAGTATCAGATATATTCTTAGCAGATTAAAAAAAAAAGATTTATTTATGTGAGTACACTGTAGCTATCTTCAGACACACCAGAAGAGAGCATCAGATCTTATTACAGATAGTTGTGAGCCACCATGTGGTTGCTGAGAATTGAACTCGGAACCTCTGGAAGAGCAGTCAGTGCTCTTAACCGCTGAGCCATCTCTCCAGCCAGCCCCCATAGAGGAATACCTATTTATTTCACATAAGATTCAAGCCACCTAGTTACCCAGTAAGATACTAAATAAGCATGAAGTGAGGTTTTTGTAAGAAGTTGAATTGTTCGGAAAACCATACTACAGTCTCATTGTGTAGTTTTTAAAGGATCTAGTGACACGGTTTTAATTGTCCCCTGGTGTTTTCCTATCTTAAATTCTGTTTTTGAGGAGAATAGTTGATAATTAAGAAATGATCGTTCGTCATCAAAGAAGAAGCCGAGCAAAGTATAAACCAAGAATAGGGAAAGCCAAATAGACCTTTTCCGAGTTAACAAAGAGGCAACGCCTGGAAATTCGTTTATTTGCTTGAGTTTCAAACCCCTTCTCATCCTGCAGGTGAAGATGGCTAGCAGAAACTTAACAGGAAAGCTGAAGGAAGCCGCAGTCTACACTTGTTTCAGCTCAGAAGCCTTCCCGAGGAAGAATGCTCTCTACAATTAATGAGTCCTCCACCCCTACCCCCACCTAAATCTCAGGTGTGCCTGCGGGCCACGGATCTCCACAGAAAGCCCTAAGACTCTGCCACCTAAGCGAGGAGGAGGAGAAGTTGCAGTTCCGTATCGCTCGCCTTCCTCCCCGCCTCCGCTTTGGTGCCCTATTGAGCGCAGCTAGGGCACTGCCAAGTAACTCCTTTTATGGTGAGAGGATGGATTCTTAGTCGTCTCACCGCCCAAGCCTGGTACCTACTCACCCGTCCACCCATGCCTTTGCCAAGTCCCACCCGGAGCTCTCGGGCGTACACACCCACAGACGACCACACACCCACTTTTCGTCTCCGCTCTGTGGCTCCCCGGTAGAGCCCTAAAGCAATTGTCCTGACATCTCAAGACCCACATGCTTGATCTGCGGGTGGAAGATGCGAGAATTTAACCACTCTAACCCGCAGAGCAACGTAGACACAGGTCCCAGCATCATTCCCGCTAAATGCCCAGCTCGGGAGTGGCGAAGCTCGAGCTGGCGTTTCCTGGGGACTCGATCTGAAGCATCTCGATACCTTCGAGGGAGGGAAGGCTCTGAAGCTACACCAGCAGCCCGGTGGCACCCCGCAAGTCCCTCCAGCCCTCCGCAGCCTCTCCGCCCCGCCCTCCATCACCCGGCTCCCAGGCAGTGCTAGAGGAGGTCTCGCCCCGCCCCCTTTCCAGGACAGCCAATGGAAGCCCGGGCCGCGCTCTGACTGTCTCCGCCCCCTCCAGGGAAACTTGCGGGAGGAGAAAAGTTTGTTCAGAGGCTGGAGACTCGGAGAGCGAAGCTCGAAACCCGGCAGCGGGAGAGAAAGATGAACGGCCTCAGGTCAGAGCCCCAGGCCCAGTGGACCCCGTGCCGCCCCCAGAGCCCAAGGAGCGGCCTCAGCGGCAGCCGCCTTCTCCGGTAGCTGTCCGTTCAGCCCGCGGCCGGGGAGGAGGGAGCCGGGACCTACGCTCCGTTCCACCTGCACGCGTGGCGGTGACACACCTGGACGCTGACCTTCCGCACTAGACCTGCGCGGGCTTTGCAAAGCTGAGATTCACCTTTGAAAGAAGGAGGGGTTAGTAAATCAAACAAGAAACCCCAGACCGGTCTTCACCGACCCATCCCCGCTAGCCTCTCGGGCTTTCCAAGCTTTTTTGAAAGCAAGATACTCTGACCTCAGTTCCGGAAAGTTGGCAGCCACCGAGCCCGGGTTCCGAGAGAGGCAAAGGCTTGACAAGTTCCGCACTGCGTGGGAAGAGACTGATGGCTGAGGTTGGAGGTAGGTCCTGAACGTCTGAGGCCTGAGCCTTGGGGCGCACCGGGCTCCTAAGCCCACCCTACAGGTAAGTCGGGATGGAGGTCTTTGGGTGGTCAGGCGCTCTTCCGGGAAACCAAAGAACAGAATGTCCCATAATGTCCCAAAATGTCCATAACTTCTTTCAGTGAGCATTTTATCCACTCTGTGGGGAATCTCGCTAGGGAGTCACTTTTCCCTTGAGAAGGGTCTTGCTCATCTCGGGCGAGGGAATGAGCTGAGTGTGGGGGGAGGGGATAGGCGGGAAACGCAGTTACCAGTTTATAAATATATTAATGTCAGCAGAGTGGTGCTCCTGACAGAACGGATCCAGAGCTTGGGAATTTAAGTAGCCACAGTTAATGAGTAGCTACCGATGAGGAAGTCGGATCTGGGTGCTCTCCTTATCTCAGCGACACAGCATTTTTGGCCATGGGTCGAACACCTTGCAGGTGGTAAACGGCTTGTCTCTCTTTCTCTTTCTCTCTAGGTACCATTCCTAGATCGAACCGTGAGCTCCAACGCTGTGTATTACTAACCACCACCATCATGTCCATCCCCGGAGTCAACGCGTCTTTCTCCACTCCAGAGAGCCTGAACAGCCCGGTGACCATTCCCGCAGTGATGTTCATCTTCGGGGTGGTGGGCAACCTGGTGGCCATCGTAGTATTGTGCAAGTCGCGCAAGGAGCAGAAGGAGACGACCTTTTACACTCTAGTATGTGGGCTGGCTGTCACTGACCTTCTGGGCACCTTGTTGGTAAGCCCGGTGACCATCGCCACATACATGAAGGGCCAGTGGCCCGGAGACCAGGCACTGTGTGACTATAGCACCTTCATCCTACTTTTCTTCGGCCTGTCGGGTCTCAGCATCATCTGTGCCATGAGCATCGAGCGCTACCTGGCCATCAACCACGCCTACTTCTACAGCCACTACGTGGACAAGCGGCTGGCCGGCCTCACACTCTTCGCGGTCTATGTATCTAACGTGCTGTTCTGCGCGCTGCCCAACATGGGGCTGGGCAGGTCCGAGCGGCAGTACCCCGGCACCTGGTGCTTCATCGACTGGACCACCAACGTAACGGCCTACGCCGCCTTCTCTTACATGTACGCCGGCTTCAGCTCCTTCCTCATCCTCGTCACCGTGCTCTGCAACGTGCTGGTGTGCGGCGCGCTGCTCCGCATGCACCGCCAGTTCATGCGCCGCACCTCGCTGGGCACTGAGCAGCACCATGCGGCCGCCGCCGCCGCGGTAGCTTCGGTGGCCTGTCGGGGCCACGCTGGGACCTCCCCAGCCCTGCAGCGCCTCAGCGACTTTCGCCGCCGCAGGAGCTTCCGGCGCATTGCCGGTGCGGAGATCCAGATGGTCATCTTACTCATCGCCACCTCTCTGGTGGTGCTCATCTGCTCCATTCCGCTCGTGGTAAGTGTTTGGGGCCTGGGACCCACTGGGCCTCTCTCCTGCATCCATCCGCCTCCCCGCTCCCCTCCTTTTCCCTGATTCTTTGGGGGGCGGAGAGCGACAGAGTTTTCTCCAGTTCTGGGCTGGGACCACTTCAAGGCTTCTCTGAGCAAACCCAGGTTTTCCTTCTAAGTCCTGACCTTAAAGAGACTCAGGAGGTGATTTCCCCCCTAGGTCCCCTGAGGTTCTTTCCCCGAAAGCCAGACTTCTGAGGTCCCCTGGACTACCCCCCCGTGCCCCCTCCCCCGCCAGGTTCCCCTTATTGCTCTGTCTTGCTTTGCATCTTCCCTGAACCTTCTGGCGGGATCAGTTAGGTGGGGGGAGGGGACAACTCACTAGCGTTACTTACTCTAGCGCTCCACTCTGTGGCCCAGAGTCTGCAAACCCAGGGCGATAAGCTCTGTTGAATTCATTTCCTTGGAGAGAGAGAGAGACTGCAGGTTCAGCCGTTTTGATTTCTTCAGGCCTTGACTTTTTTCTAAATTATGCAGCATTTTAACGTTAAAATAGTTGAGATGCTTTTCCACTTAAAAGCCTAAGGACTCGCTTCACAGAGGATTAAGAGTGCCTTGCTTAGAATAATCTTGCAGACATATTCACACTGCTCCCTGTCCTCCCCAAAGCATCCCTTAGCCCCCCCCCCGTCCCCCCCGCCCCCCACCACCACTCAAAACCTTGAACAGACTACTGAACTGGGTATGGTTCAAATTCAAGTTCCTTATTCTTTTTGCAAGCTAAGAAAGCATGAGGGACTAGTTGGTGTGCACTGCCCTTTAATTTTCAATGAGCAGGAGCAATGCAGTTTCTCCCTTTAGGGAGACTCTAGTCCTCGCCACTGTAGTCCTAGTCTCTTGATGGAACACTTATAATTTGGTCCTTTGTGGAATATCTGTTGGTGTCTTGGTGCACCTCATCTCTGAGGACCAGAGTCTTTAAAGCTGTCATCAGCAATGTCTAAAATATTATAAGCAGAAAGGGGCAAATGCCTCTTACAATCTCCGCTTTTACATGTGACACTGACAGAACGCACCAGAAACAAATCATTGGTCCAGCAGAATTCTTCATCTAGAATTTATCTTGCTTTAAGCTTTATCTCTCAAAAGACTGCATTCCTAGAAATTCTAAACTACCTACTCAAAAAGAGAGTACCATCTATGTCCACTGGGAGCAAGTAGAAATAAATGTAACGGGTTACTATTCTTTTCTTTCTCTTATGAATACTACCAGGTATCTTTGATTTAGACATATTTCTATCTCTTACAAAAGTGACTGTAAATGGAAGAAAACGTAGTGGTGGTATCTGAGAGCCAGCATACAGTAGCTCCTTGCCAATGTGTGTAAACAGACGTAAATATGACTGGCCAGAAGGGCCTTTAAGCCATCTCAGAACCTAATGCGATTTACAGGGTTAAGTTACACTCCAACCGCATAAATGTATTTTACTGTCTGTAATGGCAACTCAAAATAAAGGGAGATCTGGAAGGGAAGAGCTGAGGCCTCTAGTCTCTGCCTTCTATTTTATGAGGCAGTAAATGACAAAGTAAGTAGCTGTTATTTACAGGACGTCCACTTCACAGAACTGAGGAATAGGAGGGAGGCCATTAGTAACGGTGCACAGGCTCCCTAAATGTTTTGGTTAGAAGTGAACATGCGACTCTACAATTCACATGAAGCTACCAATAAAGGAGTCTCCTGTGTCATCTGGGGAGGCACATGAAACCAATTCTGTGGGCTAACCTGGCCCTCGGGTTCAGAGCCGCTTATGACAAAGCCTGCATCGTGAGAGGATCCAGAACTGTATTCACAGCTGGCATGTGGATCACATTTTAGCTAATGAAAACTGCCGTGGAAAGTCAGTCCTGGGTAGAGGATGCTAAGCAATAATCTCTATCTGAAAGCTGAAACTGACTCAGCTAAGGGGTGAGCATGCTGGTCAGGACGCTGCTTGCTTTTGTGAGAAATAAGTAATCAGATAAAAGAGTTGCTTCTGATTTTAGCATTGAGTTTGGGCTACCAAAATCTACTCTCTCAGAGGCAGTTTAAATAAAAACCAATTGTGACAAGTGATGGGGTACTATGGAGCCCAGTGTGGTCACCCACAATGCAACACTGTCTGAAAAGACCGAAAGAAACTGTCAGGGTTACAATCTTTCTTGGCTGTTTTTACAGCCCCGCCCCCATATTCTGGGAATACTCGAGATTAAAGCTTTGCAAGATCTCTGACAGTTAAAGCACTTGGGCGTACATGTTTTCAGTTCAGAGGGAACCGGCGAAGCGTCTGCTTTAACATCGAGTGAAACTGAGTTCTCATCCCATTGGAGGGGAAAGGAAGCTTTGGAGGGGAAAGGAAGTTCCAGGTCATTTCCAATGCTTTAGGAAGGCTACCTGGAAGAACAACTATAGCTGACTTGGACTTTCAGAGAACTACATACAGGGCAGAGGAAGGACAAGCGGCCACTGCAAAACATGCCAGTGTCTGTCTTTGGGACCTGTGGGAAGCAGAGGCTAGATGAGGTCTTAGAGAACGGTTGATAATTTAGTCTGGAAAGTGAACTTTAATTTGTTCTGCAAAACCGAGCCCAGCTTGAAAGCTAGAACTGAGAAACACTGAAAACTGCACTGTGGATATGATGAATGGGCCCAATCTGCAAAATTCTCCAAGTGGGTAATAACCAAGGAATGGGGAAAGTGGAAGCACACAGGATTTCACAAGGAACGCTGGGGGGGGGGGGGGGTGCTTCTTGTCATTGTGTCCTTTCTGCTGTTGATAACTGGTCTCAGGGTTGGGTGGCTGCTGTTGTTGAATGCAGGAGACGCTGAAGAAGTGAAAGCTCATGTTTAAGATAAATATCTTGCATTCTTTAGAAATATATAATCAATGGAAACTCCTAAGGTCACCATATTAAATACTGTAGCTATATTCCCAGAACTCATTTTTGCAATTGTAATACTAATGTTGAGAAAAGAGTTATAATCAGATCTTTTGCCTCGGGGCCTAAAGAACTAGACTGGCAGATTTGGAAAGGTATTTTCCTCCACACGCAGGGAGCCAGGGACATATTTATTGCTTGTTTATTTTTTTATTTTTTATTGTTCTTCTTACTTGGAGCTACCTGTAGTATGGCAAATTAATTAATCTTCTGCCTCAGTCAGGTAAATTTTCCATCCTTAGGGAGTTTCCTGTGTTTCTCTGGTTGCTTACTGGAAAGTCTATCAAAAGGCATCCCTAGCAGCTTATAAAAGCAGATGAAAACTGTAAACAGGCACTTTTTATAGGAGGCAAACTGGAAGTTGGCCCATTAAATGACCGCATGAGCCAAAATGCACAGGTAAAAGGGACATGATTAATTTAGATGCCACTGTAGCAAAATCAATGAGATTGATCGCTTTTCTAAAAAAAAAAAAAAAAAAAAAAAAAAAAATGTAACCAAGTTTTAAAAGAACTGCACTTCCTAGAAGCAATGTTTGAGTCATAATGTGAAACGGAAGGCCTTTGGGAGCCCTGGGAGGACTGCAGAGCAGTACAGAAAAACAAGGTTTTGCCAAACCCAGCAGCTTGTTGGAATCAGCTCAGTGGCTCATGTCCCTACCCACGCCGCTCCTCGGTTTCCCCAGCTACAGATGAAGAACCGTGTCTAACTGGATAGCCGGGAACGAATCTTTCTTGAGTTCTTCTCATCATCTTTGCTGACATCTCAGGCTTTACTTTTACTGAACGTCTATGACAGGACATTGTCTCCCTTATAGCTGAAGTGTGAAAGCCGTGAATTAGGAATGCAAAACAACTTTTAAAATAGATTCAAAATGTAGATATTAACCAGTAGGGATTAAGTGACTTGCATGCAAGGAATGGCCAGTTAGTGGCCTAGAAGTAAGAAGAAATACAGACTCAGACCATTGCTCAGTTAAGGGCATTTTCCTTGACCATTTGTTTTCCAGGGGTGTGGTGAGGACTTCTAGTAACAGCTGTGTCCATTCTAGGCTCTTCACAAGGCAACGAGATAACAGAGCACACAGAGATAATTCCTTTCCTGTGCTTTGAAAAGAACAAGTACCCCATGCTCAAATCCAGTGACAGAGCCTGCCATTTACTGGACGGCGTTTCAATTCAGACAATCGATTATTACATTAGTCTACTCAAGAGTTCAACATTCCGAGTCAACATTCCCTTCAAACAAGTTACTCTTAAGTATGTTTTTAATGCCAGCCATCAGCTGTACCCCGAAGCTGTGTTTTACCTGCAGTTATCCGTGTAGTCTGTAGGGGCCAGGTTTCCACATGTGGGCTAATAAGAAAATAGTAAGGTGATGAAATACACACTGGTCCTAGGTGTTGTTCCAAGCACTGTAAGAATGTATGCACAGTTCAGAGTAGTGGCTCACACCTTTAAGCCCAGCACTCCCAAGATAGAGGTGGGGAGAGCTCTGTGGGTCCCAGGCCAGCCAGGGCTACATAGAGAAGCCCTGTCTCGAAACAACAACAACAAACAACAATAACAACAAAAAGATCCAAACCACTTAAGTATAAATGGTAAACACCTACACACCACAGCCAAACGATGGAGAGGTTTGTCCAGTAACACATCTCAGGCCTCTCTACCACATTACCAAATACCCTCCCATCAACTTTCCTGCAGCCATACCTTCTCGCTTTATTGGAGCCCCTTCAAGTGCTATTCCAGTATTCCTGGGCTTACTGTCTGACCAGTCTTAAGATGTTCAGAACCGTAGAATCGCTACCAATATCAGGCACAAGTGACATTCACAAGGTCTGCAGTGGCATGTGGTCTGAAGTGGAAGGAAGCAGCCTCGTCTGTATCCAGCAAGGTTTTTTAGAAGTTTTTACCCCTCTCCGACTCAAAGGTTCTGTTTGATCAGCAACACGCACTTCCATAGCTGCACTTTTGAGAATTTTTTATATGAATTTAGAATTTGGAAGTACTTATTGAATTTATTCTGCAGTTTGAGAAATTAAGCCTCAGGCTTTGTGCAAGCTAGGCCACTGAATTGTATCCTAGCCCAAAATGCTATATTTTATACCCATCCATATGCTACCCCTATGAGCACTCATTTACTGAAAGACACTACTATCTATATCTATATATCTATATCCATATATATATATATATATATATATATGCCTTGTGTTCATTCCCTTTTATAGCAATCAGATTTAATTATGGCTGAAAATAAAATGAAACAATACATCATTCATTTTTTTTAAAGCATTGACTTAATTTGAAAACAAAATGTGAATTCCTCATGCGTTCCTTTAAGTAGCTACAGCTTTTTGTTTTAACCGTTCAGAAATTTCCTCTTTTCGGAGGTAACTATGTTGCCTTTGAGGCTTTGGTGGAGAAGCAACCAGTATAAAAACATGTTAATATATATAATTCAAAGTCCAAACTTAACCAAGACTCTGTTTTGAAAGCTTCTTGGAAAATACCTGTGCAAAAAATAAAATAAAATAAAATAAAATAAAATCCCAGGAACTACAGCACTAGCCTCTTCAGAGTAGAGCAACACTGCCCTCTAGAGGCGTAGAGTGTCAGTTTCACACAAACCCTGCCACAGACAAGGCTACCAGCCAGTTCCTGCCCAACACTTCCTTCATCTTTAGAAACATACCCTGCTGTTTAATTTCCATCATTTTTACTTATCTGCCCTCAAGAGAACAAGATGAATTTCATCTTCAGTCCATTTTACTCTTTTTTTCTACAAGACTTGAAGTTGATAATCCTTTCTCCAAAATCTTTAGAATTCACAATTTCGTGGCTCCCAGAAGAGTAACTGTTAACATGTCGGAACAGACAGAAATTTAGGTTAGGTTTTTTTAGAAGTTTTACAACCAAATATATTTCCAAAACTAGTGAGGAAAAACAATGACAAATAAGAACGCTGGGGACATTCTAATCAAGGACTGACAGGCATTTTTCTAACTGGGATCAACGAAGAAAAAGAAATACAGCTGTATCATTGGCTCAGATCATCAAGAAATAAGTTGCATATTAATTGAATTTTACAGATTAATTTAAAAATATATCTTTAATTTTTTTAAGCTTTTACCCAAATTGCTATTTTACTTAACATATCCATGCCCTTTTCTGGTAAGCATATAGCATGGATCATTACTTACTACACCAAACAACATGACAGTGATTTCATCGAGTCTTGCCACAAGCATTTGTTTCTAAGTGATATCGGGCTCTTTGTGGGTGCTCATTCTCCCTTTAAAACTGTTATAACTCTTTCCTGACTACGAGAATCACTTTTTATTTCTTGCTCACATAAAATAATTCCCACAAGCAGGGCGGTGATTAGGATCTCAAAGCCTCATTTTACCTGGGTTACAAGCAAGGTTTACCACAATACATTGGGGTTACACTTGAGAGTAGTAGCAAGTGCTTTCTCCACCAAGGAATGCTAACAGTGCCTAGGCTTCCGGTGACCTGGCTCATTCCAGTGAATCATCGGGGTTTCCTAGAGGATGACATAACATTTCACTCTTCCGTGACTTTGCACAGGGAACTTTCTCTCTGCCTGCCGAATCTTATTTCCTTCCGTGGGAAGCTAGCAGACTGCCCCTCCTCCATCAAAGCCCAATGCTATTGCTTCTCCGGAAGGGCTCTTCCCGTGGCTACGCATGTGCGCGGTACTGCACCCTGTGTGATTGATGCATGGTGACGGATGGTCTTTCTTTCCTGTCCTCTACACTACATACATGGCTGCCTCTCAGTGGTGTGGAGCCTCTCACACAACTGATGGTTCTAAGAAACTGTCACAATACCTCAAACACAGTAAGCGTTCATTGATAAATGATGAGATAGGTAGAAAAATATGGTTGAGTCAGTGGCCAACTGTGAGAAAAGTAGCTGTTCTAGTTGATCAAATTAAGGTTCCCAAAGAGCAAAGCTGCGAGGGTGTTCGTGACAGGCTGCCAGACATGGCTCTTGCCTTCATAGCTTAAGCCTCACCACAGGAAGTTGACATCTTTACTACCCTGTTTGTGCACCAGTCTCCGAGCAAGTACTTGGCTACTGGCTAAAAAGGCTTTAGAAACCCAGAGGAGGGGTTGCTTCTCATTGGAGTTCCGGAATGTCGGTGAATTCCGTCCAACCCTATCTTGAAACGGTCTTACTTAGAAGCTGAACTGCACAACAGGACATGTACTTCAGAAATAATCTCCTGGGGCAGTCTGGAGGAGGGCAGTCTGGAGAGGTGTTGCAGATGGAGGCGTTCGGAGTTTGCTGTAATGTTATCTCCAATGAGATAAGGATTAGAGAAAGGTCTGGGTTCAAGAGACAGTAGCACCAGGTAATTATTAGGGAGAGCCTGACCCAAGCAGACACTATCTCACTGAAAACATATAGTTCTCCAGTGATTCTGGGTGACAGGAGAGACTGACAGTGGGTCAGAAGAACAAAGCATTTTCTCTGGGTATAAGGCACAGACAGCTCAGCTTTTTGTAACGATTACATGGATTACACCGTTAATTGGCTTACAAAATGAGCCTCCTTTAAAATACAGTAACTGGCTTGTTGTGTCAACTGCTGTGGCAGAGCAGGCATTCCCACATGAGAGCAGCTACATCACGTCACGTTGCAAAGATAAATGGAGCACTTAAGTGTTTTGCCAAATTGCCTAATTATAAAAAATCTCAACGTGGGCCTCTCGTTTACGCAGGTGCGAGTGTTCATCAACCAGTTATATCAGCCAAACGTGGTGAAAGACATCAGCAGAAACCCAGATTTGCAGGCCATCAGGATTGCTTCTGTGAACCCCATCCTGGACCCCTGGATTTATATCCTTCTTCGGAAGACTGTGCTCAGTAAAGCCATAGAGAAGATCAAGTGCCTCTTCTGCCGCATTGGCGGTTCTGGCAGAGACGGCTCGGCCCAGCACTGCTCAGAGAGTCGGAGGACATCTTCCGCCATGTCCGGCCACTCTCGCTCCTTCCTCTCCCGGGAGTTAAAGGAGATCAGCAGCACATCCCAGACCCTCCTATACCTACCAGACCTGACTGAAAGCAACCTTGGAGGCAGGAATTTGCTTCCAGGTCCGCATGGCATGGGCCTGACCCAAGCAGACACCACCTCGCTGAGAACTTTGCGAATCTCAGAGACCTCAGACTCCTCCCAGGGCCAGGACTCTGAGAGTGTCCTGTTGGTGGATGAGGTTAGTGGGAGCCACAGAGAGGAGCCGGCCTCTAAAGGAAACTCTCTCCAAGTCACATTCCCCAGTGAAACTCTGAAATTATCTGAAAAATGTATATAGTAGCTAAAGGGGGAGAGAAAGCACTGTTTTTGGACTCTTAACAAAACCCTGTGCAATAGACATACATAGCTGTACTCAGAAGGGCTGTCTTCATCTGGACTCCTACTAGAGAACATGCGAGCTCCTGGGGGCTCTTCAAGGCTGCAGATTGAGGTCCTTGAGTGCCCAGGCCTGAAGCACATTGGCTGTCATTTTAATGTGACTCAAGATTGCAGTTGCAACTTGGCAGCCTTTTTCTACTGGACAGGAAGATGGCAGAAGCTACGCTATTGTCATAGCAAAAGAGCTTTCTATTTGGCACATACCAGGGGTCCAGCTACTGGAAGGGCTCTACCCCGAACTCTGAGGACTACCTTACAGCTGACTTAAGTGTCTCACTAAAGCATGAAATGTGAATTTTTATTGTTGGAAATATAATTTAAGGTATTTATATTCTTCTCTGTGAGAAGGTTTATTGTTAATACAAGGTATAAAAAAAACACATGATATGCCCTCTCCTGCCAATATAACCAGCTAATATTGTCAATGTTATTTTTTTTCCATAAACAAGTTCAGGCCAAGGTGTTGAAAACAGAGTGAAACTAATATCTATAAAATAGATATAAATTTTTTAAATAGTTTAGTATCATCAAAGAAAAATAAATAGTATTTAAGATGTGAAAAATAACCTAAAATATATTTTCCAAGCTATATATAATAATGAAAAAATAAAAACATAATATTACATTTATTTATCCAGAAAACTATGATTTCAGGAGTACCTAACATTGCTGGTAAATATCTTCAACCTTTGTCCCCACAAATTGGTATTTTTAAAGATGTAACATACTTTTTTTTTTAAAGTCTCTAGCTACCCACAAGGGAAGTGTATAGTATACAAAGTCTAAGCAGCTTATTCTGTCCTGAAAGTGTGTGTAGTTTTACTTGTTCAACAGAATGTCCGACAGCATCCTTTAAAACTTAAAGAAAGACAACTTCGCGGAAAGAGACACAGCTGGCTCTCTGGAGTGATGTCCTCTCTGTTGCGTGTGTCGAGGGACACTGACAGTCTCGTGTAACTCCCAGGAATACTGTACCTGTGTTTGGAGGAGCTTTCTCAGAGAAATAGCAAGCATGCCCTGTTGCTTAACGTGTGAATTGCTTGGTTGTGATTAAAGTCTGAGCCTGATACTGATATGATTTTAAAGAATAGCTGAACCGACTGAAATTATTACGGAGATTACAATAAATAATTGCATTCAATAGGAGTTCCATAGTCTCAATTTAGTCTCAATTCTCAAACATGAACAGAGTTTTTTTTTTCTTGCTGTTTTGTTTTGGGACACCTACATCACTTTAAACTTAAAGGGTTTGTTAGCTGGTTGGTTGGTCTGGTTTGGTTTGAAGCTTGAAGACCCTTTAATTTGATTTTAAAGAAATACTCCAAGGCAGCAAGTTGTAAATCTCACCAGCTGCCCGGAGGAGAAGGACAGAGGAGAGAGTAAAGGCTGTCCCATTCAGTTAAGAGACTTGGAGGTCAGCCACGTGGCAGACAAGCAGCCACGTGGTCGGAAGAGGCGTTTTTAGAGAATAAGGAAGCCCAGAGTACCAAAAAAGCACATGTAGGCTCTAGCCAGCGTCTGAAAAGAATAAAAAGAAAAAAGTCATGCTTTTCTGGGTGAGGACTCCCCCAGATGGGTGGACCCAAAAGAAGCTCATGGCAGCCGTGAAGCGACTACACAGAGGAAGGGAAATTGGGAAATTATCTCTAGGTGGAGAGTGAAGATTGAGTTAATCAATCACCTGACCAAGGGACCATACCCTCAGGAAGTAGGGTCCATCTTAAACTATGCTAAAGAAATAGGAGGCATTAACTTTCCCCTTAATGAGGTAAATTAATATTTTAAACATAATTTTAAAACAATGTTATTATTAAGTTGTCAAGCATAGTCTAAAGCCTTCAGTCTCTTTACTTAGGAACCATGATGTAAGTGACAGACAAACTTGTACTCGATTTCACCAGTTTATGCCACTGGTGGGAGAAGCAGTCAGGCTTAACCAGATTCATGTTCAATACCCAGATAGTCATCACTAACCATTGGCATTAATACTTCCTGCTTGCTTCCTAAGGACCAGTGTTTCTAAGACGTTAGCCTGCATAAGTCATCTATAAAACCTTTCTTTTTTCTTCCCTTCCCACTCTCCTCTCCTCCCTTCCCCTTCCCTCCATCTCTGCACTCTCCTCTCCTCTCCTCCCCTCCCCAGCACCCCTTCTCTGTCTCTCCAGAATCCTGCTGTATGGTTCAGGCTGGCCTGTAACTCCTGTGATGTGCTGAGATCACAAAACTGAACCAGCACACCAGCAAGGCTCCGACTCAGTAGGTGTGGGTATCTACAATTTTAAAGTGTTCCGAGGTGACACTGATGGGGATAAACTCTAGCAATAATCTCTCGGCTTGAAGTCACTATTTACTCTTTGCAAATGTCGAAAGGTATTTTTAGAGAGTGGCAAAAGAGCAAGTCATTATCTTTGCAGGCCTCCATGAACATGACCCATAGAGATCAGCCATCCCTAGATTTATACATAAATTAATGTGTATATAACTTCATCTATGTCCATGGAGCAAGCAAAAACCTCATTCATGAATTAGTATTACTAATAAGCAAGACATACCTCATTCATGTTTACCTCAGGTTCACGATCCAAAACACTGACGGCTTAATCATGTTTGCTGAAATAGTCACACGACATTTATTCTTTAAAGTATACTAAAATAGTCACATGACATTTGTTCTTTAAAGTATACATCCTTTGAAATGTTTTAGTATGTTCAACTAAAAAACTGCATCTATCACTGATGTCCAATTCCCAAATATTTTCATCATCCCAAGCTGGAATCACATGCCAGCTGCAATCAATGGCCATTGTTCTCAGTCCCAGCCCTTGAAAACCAGTATATACCTATGGATTTCTCTATTGTGAACATTTTATACAAAGAAAGTAATGTAGGGGCTGGTGAGATGGCTCAGCGGGTAAGAGCACCCGACTGCTCTTCCGAAGGTGATAAGTTCAAATCCCAGCATCCACATGGTGGCTCACAACCATCCGTAACAAGATCTGGCACCCTCTTCTGGAGTGTCTGAAGACAGCTACAGTGTACTTACATATAATAAAATAAATCTTAAAAAAAAAAAAAAAGAAAGTAATGTAATAACTGTCTTTTTTTTTTTTTTTTTTTTTTTGGTTTTTTGAGACAGGGTTTCTCTTTATAGCCCTGGCTGTCCTGGAACTCACTTTGTAGACCAGGCTGGCCTCGAACTCAGAAATCCGCCTGCCTCTGCCTCCCGAGTGCTGGCATTAAAGGCGTGCGCCACCACACCCAGCAATAACTGTCATTTTTGTTGTCCATCTTTATGATAGAATAACATTTTCAGGAGTCGCTAATATGACATTAGTCAGTACTTTTGCCCTTTTTTTTGTCTGATGAACAGCCCATGAAAAAGATATACCAATTTTCTAATTGATCAGTCTCCACTGATCTCACTCTTCAGCTACTTTAAATAATGCTGAGAACTTTCTTGTGCACAAATGTTTTTAATCTTTTGGGCTCATAACTGGGGATGAAACTGATCATACATACAGTAGTTCTAAGTTCAATGTTTTGAGGCAATGTTGAGCTGTTTTCTACATGACTGTACCATTTTATACTCCCACCAGTAACATAAAGACCTGTCATATATTACAACCTTGTCAATATTACAAGGTTGTATTTATTATAGCCATCTAATGGGTGTGTAATAGTTTAATTGAATGTCCCTGATGACTCATGATGTTTTGAAAGCATATACATATAGAAATTGCTACTTTTATATTTTAGAGAAATGTCCATTGAAGAAATTTTTAAAAAAATTTTTAGTGGTTCATTTGAGTACAATATTTGGCCAAGGCTGCCACAATAAATACCCTGGAGTATAGCTTAACCAACAGGAATTTATTTTCTCAGAGTTCTATTCACTGGAAGGTAAAGACCAAGGTGTTGGCAGGATTGGTTTCTCTTGAGGCTTCTCTTATTGGCTTGACAACTTTCCCAATACATCCCCACATGGCCTTTGTGTGTATTTCCATGTTGTGTGAAAATCTCCACTAACCCAACCCTACCCCATTCTAAAAACACCAGGCACCCTGGAAAGGACCTCACATCGATATCCTTCCTGTGAACGCTTTATCTACAAATACTGTCATTAAGGAATTTGAGAGTCAACAAATGAACTTGACAGATATACAGTTTCATTTATTGTTGAATCTAGTATATACTTTAAGAACAGCCATGGAAAAGAAAGCCACCATTGCTCCATCTTCCGGCCCATGGTGGGTTGTAAGATTTAACAGCTCCATGGTAAAGGCTGTTGTGTTGTTCAGTTCCTGGCTGTGGAGCACTTGTTCAGACCACTGGGTCTCAGATTTTCTATGTAAGAAAATTCTGACTAACTGGCTGGTCCTGTCTTGTCTAGTATGACATGGTGAACAAGCAGGTAAATGCAACCACCAGCGTCAAGTTCGAGAAAGAAATGTGATCGCTAAAACTGTTGAAATGCAGCGGGTCAGGAGTCGTGCAAGCATTGGTATTCTCCCAAATGGCAAACGCTCCTCTCCATGGGTTTCCTCATGGAGACACAACACAAAGGGCCATGGTACAATCCAGGCACAATAATACCTACTGTTAGCTATGATTTTTAGCCTTGAACATGACATTAGAAAAACTCATGCAATGTTAAACACTTATTTTTCATAAACTACTAGAACTAGTTTCAGAACAAAAAATGATATGGTTTCTACCATCCCCCTGCCTCATGCCTTCTGACTACCATGTCCAAACCTAAGCCTGACTCTGAAGTTTCGATCACATGATTGCTTTCCACATCCATGAGAACAGGAACTAGACAACAAAGCTTTACAGCAAGAGAGACCATTTAGTCACATTGTACATGAAGCTGCCATGGGCCACAGTCGGTGCTTTAGAGCCAAGCAAGTATGGCATGGTGTAAAGGAAGAGAGGAAGAGAGCTTGACCTCTAGTTCTCAAATCAGCATCAACATCTCTGCCATTCATTCACCCATTCATTCATTCATTCATTCACTCATTCACTCATTCATTCATTCACTCAATTCCTTGCTGTGGCTCTCCATTTCCCACCACAGAAGAAGGGGACAGAAGAGAACATAGAACTTACCTGTGTCTTAATCAACACATGCTTACAATCTCAAGAGTCACGTGAGTACTTTGCTTTCTCGAGAAGCATAAAACAGACTCTAATTCAAATGAGAACAGAATTCCACACATGGTGAGAGCAGTCAGTAACCACTGTGCAGCAGCTCAAGAACACAGAGGGAAGGGACGCTAAGCCATCCCAAAATCTCTGTTTTTAAAGTAGATTGTTTGTATTACAAAAAGGAGAATTATAAATTCATTAAAGTTGGGGAGGTTTTGTAACATATACATAGAAATCAAAAAGTGCTTACTGACTCCAGGAAAAACAAGAAGTTCTGGAACAAAAGGATAAGTATGCTATACCTCAGTCAACTATATGTAGCAATTATACACATCATCAGTAAATAATAGTGAATATAGGCTGAAGCAAATCATAATGAATTCCATGGAAACAGTAGTAAATAAGCATACCACAAGCTAGATGTACAACAAGACAAATTAATAATGTCTTAACTCAGAAGAGGTGATAGAAAGACAGTAAAACCACAAAAAGTTTCAGAACAGCATGTACACTCAAGAAAATTTTCTATACACTGTTGGTAGAAGTGCAAAATTAATGCAACCAACTTGAAAATTAACTTGCATGGTAATTTTGGGAACGGAAATATACCAAAATATGTCTTAATGCAGGGCATTATAAGATACAACAAAACTAAACAGTTTGTTGGTCTTCACTGGAAAATGCTAGGGAAGCAACAGACTGTCTTTTATTTATTTTTTTTGTTTGGTTGGTTTTTTTTGGTTTTTCGAGACATGGTTTCTCTGTATAGCCCTGGCTGTCCTGGAACTCACTTTGTAGACCAGGCTGGCCTCGAACTCAGAAATCTGCCTGCCTCTGCCTCCTGAGTGCTGGGATTAAAGGTGTGCGCCACCACGCCCGGCTTAGACTGTTTGTCAAACGTTAAATCACAGCAAGACTTGTTTGTGGGAACATGGACAGAACCAAAGATCACTGCATTAAGTGAGGAAGCCAGATTCAGAAAGACAAATCCTGTTCTTATTTCCTTTAATATTCAGAATCGAAAAAGTGAGCAAAGGAGGGAGAGAGAGAGAGAGAGAGAGAGAGAGAGAGAGAGCACGAGAGCGCTAGCTGTGTTGGGGGTATCTGTGTGCAGAAGGTGTGAAGTATAAAACTAGCGGACCATGAGAAGGAAGGAGGAGACCTGAGGGAGGCCATGCGGGGCACAACAGATAATGGATTATATATGACAAGAAAACAGAAAGGGGGACTACCTGGGCAGAGGGACGGGGAAGCAAGGAGGGCCCGTGAGGAGGGATGAGGAACAAGAACAAAGTACATCCATATAACAGTATCATAATTATACCCAACATTTTGTGTGTCAACTCCTAAATGGCTTCACTACATAAACTGTTCCCCAGAGAAAGAAAATACAGTTGTTTTAGAAAGTTTCTCCTCAAATTTTTGGGGAGAACAAGACAAACAGAATTATTCGTGTTCTTATGACTTCTAGTGAAGTGACGACCTAGATTGGATAGTTACTCTCATCGCCTTGATGCCATCTGGAATCACCTAGGACACAGACCTCTGGGTATGTCTATGAGGTGTTTTGAGAATCAGGGCCCACTCTGAATGTAGGTGGCACTGTCCCCTAGGCTGGGGTCCTAGGCTGAATAAAAAGGAGAAAGAGAGCTGAGTGCTAGCATTCATTTCTGCTTCTGGACAGCAGATGCAGAGTGACCTTAAGCTCCTGTCACCTTGCGTTCCACTCCTTGGTGGACTGCATCTTCAAACCAGGAGCCAAAGCAAGCCCTGCCTTCAGGTTTCTTTGTGAGGTGTTCCATCTCTGCAACCAGGAAAGTACACCAGAAAAGGGCAATCGGTGCATGCTGGTATGATATTTAACTTCTAGTAGAAGTCCTCCAGGCTACCACCCTCCTCCCTGACACCTGCTCCCACCAAGAAAATGAATCTGACCAAGCCTCTAGATCTAACAACCACTTTATAAGCAGAATGAACACAGAAGAACATTAATAGTATCAGGTAAAATACAATAAGCAAAATATGAAAATACTAAAGAAAAAACCGACTAGTTCCTTCTTAAAAATGATGGGGGTGGGCAGAGGTAGAATGTAAGTAAGTGGTCTCTACTGCTGAAGACACCATGTACCCCAGAAACAATGCCTAGAGGCCCCTGAGGTGGAACGACCTGAGTGCCCCCTCGCTGGCACCAGAAGGCACAATGCAAGCTTCCAAAGGAGGAGGGCCACAAACAGTCCTAGCCAGGTAGATAACTGTGAAGCACATCAAGGATCAGCAGGGCATGATAACCCTGAGGGCGCAGCCGCAGCACACAGAGCTTGGCAGTAACCAGCAGCTCTCTAATTAAACTTAGAATCCACTCAACTAAAGAAATCAGGCCCAGCCCTGGAAACATAGCTAACCACTCAGGAGTCAGGAAGTCATAGCTCTTAGAAGAGAACCACGTACAATCACCACTCTACTCAACCAGCATAATCCCTGACTACACTCTAAAGAGTTGTGCTTATACCCAAAGATAAGTGAAGTGTTCACCCCTCATCAAAGAAATTTCTCTCTGCTACAGATGGAGACCTCTACAGAAAACCACAGCCAATTAAAATGCAGAGTTGCGGAGCCCAGGCCCAATGAATACATCTACAAAACTCTACTGCACCTAAAGCTCAGAGAACATTGCAGAAGAGGGGGCAGAAAGATATTAAGAATCAGAGGATCACGCTGGTGAGGTGGCTCAGCAGTTAAGAGTACTAGCTGCTCTTCCAGAGGACCTGGGTTCAATTCCCAGCTGGCAGCTCACAGCTGCCTGTAATTTCAGTTCCAGGGGATTGACACCCTCCCAGACATACAAGCAAAACACCAATGCACATAAAGTTAAAAGAAAAAAAAAAAAGCAAAAGATCAAGGAATTAGTTGCAAGATTGTCTCCTAGAAACATCAGAAGCTACATCCAAAAAGCCCCACCAACATGACTGACCAAACATAGAACAAACACTGGGCAGGGGAAAAGACCACAGGCCTCACTCCTACACAAGCAACTACAGGCAACTGAGGAAAGCTAGGAGCAGAAGTGTTCTTCCTCAGGGAAGAACACACAAACTAATTGTCCAGAGTCAACTGGACTAAAAAACACACAAGTAATACATACAAGTAACACTATACAGACTGGACAGATTAAAGATTGTGTGTTTGTGTGCTTACATACACACACATATACATACACAAAAGAGGCCATGAGTTTGAAGGAGAATGGGGAGGGGTATATGAGAGGGTTTAGAGAGAGGAAGAGAAGGGGAGAAATGATGTTATATATGATAATCTCAAAATTTAAAGAACAATATCAACTAACTGGACCACCCAGAGCGCCCAGGAACTAAACCACCAACCAAAGAGTACACATGGAGGGACACATGGCTCCAGCTGCATATGTAGCAGAAGATGGCCTTATCTGACATCAATGAGAGGGGAGGCCCTTGGTCCTGTGGAGACTTGATGCCCCAGAATAGCGGGGATGCTAGAGCCATAGTGAGGAGGGAGTGGGTGAGTGTGGGGAGGAGAGAGGGGAAGGAATGGATGTGCAGGGGTAACTGGGAAGGGGGATATCATTTGAAATGTAAATGAATAAAATTATTTTTAAAAATTAAGTAAATAGGAGTTAAAAAAAATTGGTGGAGGACAGGAAGGAGACTTTCAAGTAATAAGGGACTGAAAGACATATCAGCATGGCCGTGAAGGGGCTCTTTCAGAGCTTTAATAGTATCATTCAATGTCACATAATACCTGTACTATAGCTATTTTTAAAACAAAATTTGTAATTAAACATCCCCCAAAGAAAAGTCTAGGCCTAAATGGCTTCATGTGAAATTTCTATTAAGTGTACAGAAAGAATAATAATATCTATAAAACGCTCTAAGAAGAGTAGGTGGAACTACCTTCTCATTTTAGGGTGCTCAGCATAGTTCCTATTTGAAAACTGAACACAGACATTCAAAAAGAGTCTACAAGCCAATGTCCTGTTATGAACAGACACAAAAATACTTAATGTAGTATTACCAAATTGAATTGAGCAGTACTTAAAATGGATAATCCATCATGACTCAGAAAAATTTATCCCAGAAATGTAATTGACTTAACATTTGTATAGTAACTGTGTACCTTATCACAAAAAAGACATAATTTACTTTTATTTTATTTCTTTACATATGTACTTGCTTATTTTCTGAGGCAGGTCTTGCCCCAGCTGTCTTGGATACCACGATGGCACCTCTTCCCCCAGGTACTAAGATGACAGGCCTCTGCCAGGTAGGAAAGAACTGTTTTTCTAGGAACAATGCCAGACATCAAAAACTGAACCTCAGATTTTACTATTATCACATATAAAATGAACTTAGCAAACAACAAAACTAGTCACAAAAAGCTAAAGCTGAAAATATATAGTAGAAAATACAGAAATCCCTTGTGACTTAGGAGTTAAGAACTGATCTCTCAGCACGTAAGTACAACGGAAGAAGAGAAAACCCCTAAAGGCCTTCACCAAAGTCTAATGTGTCTACTTTCCGAATAGTGTTTGAAGAAAACTGCAGGAGAGAAAATATTCACAACAGTAACTCATAAAGAATTCTTATCCAGTGTTAGTTGTACAATGGAGTAAGGAAATCAAAATTTAAAATGGGAAAATTTGAATCTATACTTCTTCCCAAAAGATAATGTCAGGTACATCCATTAAAAAACAGCACCAGGCACTGGGATGCAGGCCAACTAGCCAGAAGCGCTTACCTACCCTGGGGCTTGATCTCCAGCATCATAGAAACCCGGAGCGGTGCGATGGTCCACACCACCTCTACTGTCAAAACTTGAAAAGAGGAAAAAGGGAGATCAGTAGTTCAAGGTCATCCCTTAACTGTGTGGCAAGTTCAAACCTAGCTTAGCCAGGACACATGACACTGTGTCAAAAAGAAGAGAAAAAACGAAGAATTGCAGCCCCACATCACCAGGGAAATATGGACTTAAAACAAAACATCCACTAGCCTGTCTAAAATGATAAAGATGAACAATACCAAGATTGACAAAGGCGTGAGAAAATGAACGCTTCTTCAGCAACTGCTAGTAAATACAAAATAAGGCAAACTTTGGGAAATAGTTTGGGAGATCTTTAAAAGTTTCATGTAAGTTCTACATACAACAGAGGTCGTACCCATTTAAGATAAAGAAAGTAATACATGTGTCCATAAACAGAATGAATAATTTGTACATAGCAGCTTTACTCATAATAAAACAGAACAACCGAAACGCTCATCGTGACCAATAGGCAGCTGTTGTACAAGAGAATACTAAGGAACAGAACAGAAGACATTACTGCCATATGCACTAGCACGGATCAGTCTGAGCATGGGAGAACTTCAAATACACTGTGCTCAGCAAACTATGCCAGGCATAAGAGTATTGTACGGTCTATCTGTTTATAATTCTATAAAAGTAAAGTCTAACTGACAGCCACAGAAAACAGATAGGGTCCTGGGGTACAGGCGAACTAGAATGCTTAAAATGTTGGAGACTTTCTGGGTGGATGGGGAACTACTCGTGGTGGCAGTGACGGTGGAGATGCACCATCGGCAAACTGAAAGTGGTTAAATTATGGTCACTTAAGAAAAGACAAAGGTGGGTACAGGATATTGTAACTCACTCCACATTCCCCCCATTCAGCTTTATGCGTTACTACTATTCCAAGCAGTAGACCTTTTAGTAATGAAAGCAAATCTTTCTGTTGCCTTGTAACAAACATCATTCATTTTCAATAAAACCTCCACAACTTTAAAAAAAAAAAAAGAAAGCAAAAATTAGGATTTTTACATTTTGTTTTTACTAAATTTCATGCTTGCTTTGAAATACACTCAATCTTTATTAGTATTTAAGAGGGTCTTAAATGATCCTATGTGAGCCCAAAGTAAATCCTAGTATTTAAAGGAGTCCTTGTGGCCTCGGACCTACCTAAGGAAAGAGCTGGGGACATGGAGCTTATACCAGATGACCTCACAGATGTACTGAAAACTACAGGAGAGAAAATATTCACAACGGTGCTGAAAATATTCACACGGGTGCTGTTCCCCAACCCCCCCCCCCCCCCCTCCCCCCCCCCCCCCCCCCCCCCCCCCCCCCCCCCCCCCCCCCCCCCCCCCCCCCCCCCCCCCCCCCACCCCCACCTCCATCCCCACCCACCCCCTCCTCTTCACTGCTCCCCATCACAATGCAGGTGGAAGGAGATGTGACCAACCCAGAGAAACAGGAGAACCAGACCAGTACATCCTGTCCTCCATCTCCCCGGGAGGTGGGAGGCAGAGCAGGATTCCTTGGTCAATGGCTGGTCTAAGAAGCAAGATGAAAGGAATTCATTCCTACCTAACCTGCTTACCTGCATGCCCAACAGAGTTGGTTCACATTGGTCAGCTTTCCCAACACCCTCCAAGTACAACACAGGCAGTTCACACGTTAACACTCACTAAGGAACTGCATACTAGCCAAAGGGCTACCATGGCTCCTGCATTCATTCTACATAGCCCTAGTCAATTTTGCACATGGTTAAGGGACACAACTTCAGATAAAAATCTTCATTTCATTTAAACTTACTTCTGTAAAGGGGTGATTTACAAACTGCCATGATTAAATACTGGTTTTAGAAGTGAGTTTCTCTAACTACCATGCCAGCAATCATAAACTCATCTCAGAAGATCCCATGTTAGCACACACGCTGAAGATGGGGATTGTGGTTCTTGTGTTAGCTCCTAAATCATTCAGACATGCGCTGTCATGAAACCCCAGCCTAGCATGTCTGTTACAGAGTGGGGTTTGAAGGGTTTCTGACTGAAGGAAATTTAAGAGCTGATTAATAATTAATTCTCTTACTGCTGGGAAAGAGGAGCCAGCCTATGAGTCACCGTGCAAGGCATAATCTGCAAACGGAGAGGGCTGAGCTGTCCTGATACAATCATGAAAATACCAGTTTTCTAAAACAACTCCTTCTAACTAACCCCTCACTGGTCTGAGCTAGTAGCAATTTAAAATAGTTTCATGCTTATGCCGTCACATCCTGTTTTGTCCCAAGGCTCCGGTTGCAGTACACATGAGCTCTGACATGCTTTCCTTATAACTTCCCGATACTGTTAGATAGTTACGATATAATGCTTTGTACCCTATGCACCTGCATCCTAGGGGGTAACACGAGTCTCAAGTTTTCAGGTATGGTCTCTATGTGTAACGCTTGGGTAAGTATCTATAACAAATTTCGAAACCAGAACAACACAAATCCATATTCGACATAATTTTAATCACTAATACTGTTGTTTATGATTATTCATTAAATATAATTATATCATTATGAGTGTCATCTTCTCCAGGTTCATAAAATTTGAGTATTATTAGAATTAACAGCTTTAGTAAACTTTTATATACTGTTGCTCACACTGCAGCAAAATAACAGCTGTGTGTTTCGCTTCCTACACGGAATGATAGCTAAAGTATCTTTTGGGGTCTGGAGAAATGAACCTCTCTTTTTTTTCTTTATAACTTATTCTCCCCTTCCCCACATCTTACATCTATCTTGTAACTTATACTGGGGTAATAGAAAGACCAGCATGACCCACCAGTACCAGGACAGTTGAAACCACAGGTTCATCAGCAGCGAAGCAACACGCAGGCCGTGTGTGGGCTTTGCCTCTTTGGAGGTGGAGGCCCAGACTCTACACCAAGAACAATCTCTAACTGACAACCATCATTCAGTATCACAGGCAGTAACTTCATTCAGATAAAAAGACTATAAAAATCTTCTCAAAATTCAGAAGTGAGAAGCATTTCCTAAGACAAGGTCTTCCTAGAACTAGCTAGGTAGCATGTATAAGGGGCCATACCCAGTGACTCACATACACTTCTACACAGGAAAAAGAAGATATACGAATCTAATCTCCAAAACATAGAGGGAAAACTATTCACAAATTATATAATAAACAGGTATTTATATGGAACATATCAAATGTGACATATCAATTCTCTTGGCATCAAGCTACTCTCTGAGAATATCCCTTATTTAACAAAATAATTTTTTTTTAATCATTCTAAAACTCTCTTCTATCCAGGGACTAATTATCTGAAGATATAATTGGGGGGAGCAGTATATAATAATTCTTAAGGAAACTTCTGATTCTCTAACTCTGGAAAAAAAACTAGTGAACATTCCTCTAAAATACTTCAAAAAATATCATCCTCATAAAAATACAGACCACATTTATATGTCCCAACAGTTTTTGCTAAGATTACATAATACAACAGAGATAATTTTTATCTCTGAAAGAAAAAAGTTACATCAATAATAACTGCCTGAGTATCAGAATGAACAGCACCTAGCAATTGCATATATTTGTACTATAGTATATGCAATAAAAACAGTAATTCATAGCAATAATAGTACTGGTTTGTGACTGTGACTGAGAATTTCTAATAAACTTTTTCTTGTGTTGTTTTATTTTTCGACCAATTTCGTTTTGCTCTGAGGCAAGGGCTTGCCATATTGCCCAGGCTGGTCTTGAACTTACAACTCTCCTGCCTTAGCCTCCTCAGTGCTGGGACTATAGGCATTTGCTACCACACCTGACACTGAACTGCTTCCTTACCATATCCATCTTGTACTTGTGGGATTATACTATTAATCACATCCCAGCTCCCTGTCAAGTGACACACTGACACTCTAATAGCTCTATCTTCTTACTTTTAGAGAGATTTTATACTTGATCGAAATTGTAACTATTTTTTCATTTCACTGAACAGTTCCCAAAAAAGCTATTTAGAAAGATGTTTATAAATTGTTCAATGCAAAGTTACAAGCAAGAAGTATTAAGTCAGCTGCGGAAGATCATGCTGTATTCCCAGCAGTTAGATGCTGAGGCATGATAACCCTGAGGCTAGCATGGGCTAAAAGAGAAGAAATGTTTTCAAGGTTCTTCACACTTTCAAAAATCAGAAAAAGAGGTATGAGGATGCAGCTGGGGGTGGGGGGGCAGGGTGCTAATCCAGCGCTCTAGGGTAATTAGCATCTCCCCTAAAAGAATAAAAGGAAAGAAACTCTTTTTTGATCAGGATAATGCAGGAATAGACTTTACTGACAATCTGCAAATGCCATTCATCTTGACAAAGGACTGACTTGTGGTAAAGATGACTCAATCTTGACAGTAAAATGAATCCATCTTTCACACACCAGTATCCACAGTTATCAAGTACTGAGGAAGACACTTACCACTTTTTAACTTTAAAGTCAAAACAGAAGCACAAATCACAACATTACAACAACAACAAGAACAACAAAACCTTCAAAGAAATGTTCAGGACACATTCATCTCCATGCATTTTTAGGCAAACTTGAAATATTTTAAATATTCACATATAAGGAAGCAATAGCTTTGAATCCAAATGAATGTCGGAAATATTCAATCTTGATGAAAACTTACACTGGTGAAGCAAGAAAAATGGGAGAATGACAACAGCAGATTTACAGGAGGGAAAGAAACTGCACACTTCCTTTATCACAAAGCAAAGTCTCTGTGTGGGCACTGTAGTAACATACCTGTCAAGACGCCCGTTTAAGAATACACTTTCCAAACTGTGCCTTTAAAGGTCCTCTCCCATACAGTCAAATTAAATGCTTATCAATCAAAACACAGTTCACATAAGATGCTAACCTTAAGTATATATTGAAGTTACAGAAGCACAATCCACTCACTAAAGAATAATTCCACAACTTGATTTTTGTATGTTTCATCTAAAAAAAAATGTTTTAAAACAGGATTTTTTTCCCTCTTCCTCCACAGTGCATATCCTTATGTCATCTAAACATTAAGTAGCAACGGGG
>LR749574.1:1357056-1431448 GCA_902729485.2 Mus minutoides
TCGCTTTCAAAGTCATAGTCCGGGATGGACCCTGGAGAGAGGTCCGGGCCTTCCGGGGGCATTTCTTTGTTTTCGATCCTCTGGGCTACTTTCTGCTGTTCCTGGAGCTTTCTGGCCCAAGAAAGGTCTTCCTTCCAGAGTTCAGGGTTCATTGGATATATGTGCAGGGCTACTTGAAAGCTTCGAATTGCCTGGGAGGAAAGATGTTTTTATCTGGGTTATTTCTAAAAGTTGCCAAGTTAGGTACAATTACATACCCACAAGTATGGGTACATGTGTGGGCACACACACACACATTTATATAAATATAATTTTTACAATTAATTTTTTAAAAAGATAGACTTCTGTCATAATAATTAGATAATTATGGTAGAGACAAAACATACAAGTGTGATGGGGAAGACTGACAAAATTCCGGTTTTAGTTTAAAAGCTACTAAATCAGGGGCACTGCTACGAGTCATTGTTCACAAAACAGTAGTACAGTGATGCAATGAAATCCCCAGTTATGCAACTGAAACATGTAGCACAGGAATTGTCACAGTATAAAACCACTAAGTAAAATGAGACTGGGGAAAGGAGGGAAAACATCAGGGAATGAAGACTCTTAGGCAATGTGTATCACAAACAGCCACCGAGAAAACCAAAAGGTGATAGATAATGACCTACGCCCCAGCTGACAAGGCAGACCCAGCTAATTTCGGCACTGGAGGCTCAGGGCCGCGTGCTTTCCTTTCCCTTCCGACTTCTCCAGGAAATCTTATTTTTCAGTAATCCTCCTCTTCTTCTGTCTGCCCTCATTCTTCCATATTCTTAACTCTCAATTCCTGTCACCCTAAACTAGAATTCCTAACACCCCTCTTCTCCCTCTCTGCGCTGCTCTGGCCCTGCTTTCTGTCTCCGTCCCACTGGGTGGCTGTATTTCCTCTAAGTATTCTCTAGAGAACAAGATACACTGATATGAAGGGGAAGTAGGGTTAGGAGAGAGGGGAGAGGGAGGCAGGGAAGACTGCACTAAGGATATTTGAAGGGATGTCCTTGAGGAGTCATTTGACTTTTATGTACCTAACATTATAGACAATGCATATTTGTGTATCTGTATACACATACATACATGATTTAAGTGACTCTATGCCACTTGGACTAGTAATGTTCCACTCAAGAGCCATAGACTAGGAAAAACTCTAGTACCAGGCATGAGAAACTCACTTTCAAGGTGTTGCTCAGGGTAGTCCAAAAGACCCCAAAACATTATAGGGTATTGTTACTGCTTCCGGTTGCCTCTGAGGTGTAGCTTTAAACCCCTATTGCTGAAGAAATCATGCACTTGAGAAACAAAACTCAGAAGATGTGAGCAGGATCTGACCGGAGAGTCCCCTCCCTGGGATGAACACTGGAGGGTATGTATAACCTACCATGGAGGGGAAGCCACCAAAGGTCCTACTCAGCTGTGACGCCTCTGAAGCACCACAACAATCAGCAGGGCAAACTGTCCCTAAGGTTGCAATAAGAACATCTGTATCTTGGTGGGAACCGATAGCTAGCTAATGGGATTTAATGCCCGCTCAATGATGCTTGGTATTGGAAACCTAGCCAACTTGCTGAGGCTCCTGAGGTCACTGACCTTGGAGGAGAACCTTCTACTGCCACTTTGATAAACCAGCACAGTTTATAACTGCACTGTCAACACTTATCCCTATAGCCATGAGTAAGTGTAGCTCTCACCACTCATCAGAGGAAGCCCTCTTGGCAACAGGTGGAAACCATTACAGAAAAGCACAACTGCCCAAAACATCTGAACAACTGATTCAAATCACAACACAACTTCTGGACCTACGGCCCAGGGGCCATCAGGGAGGACTAAGAGCCAGAGGACTAGGAAATCTGCTGGGAGGCTATTTCCCAGAAAAGCCTGGGTGCCTAAGCAAGGCCAGCTACACCCCCAACAGACATGGTAGTGAAGAAGGGGTAAAGCATGCAGGACCCTACCACGAGAAAAAGAACTGCAGACACATAAGGTCTTTCCTGAGAGGAGGAGAGACTGTCATCGCAGGGATGGGCACCCTGACTGCCATCCAACACCAGGTGCTCAGTCCTGAAACCATACCAAGCAATTAACACCAAACTGACCATGCAGGTTATACTTATACAGTTGTAGATTTACATATACTATATATGTATGTTTATATAAAGATACAATAAACAGAAAAAGAGACCATGAACTTGAGAAGGAACAGAGGAAATTATATTGTTCTCAGGAAAATGAATGCAACTGTAGATAATCATATTAAGTGTATCAAGCCAATCTCAGAAAGACAAACATCATATATTTTCTCTCATCTAATGTTCCTAGATTTTAAAGAGTCAAATAAAGTCATCTCTGTATACATTAAATGACACAAAAGTAAGTTAGTCTAAGGGAACACAGTAGGTGGGGTCAGGGAGAAAAGGAGGGTAGAGAGAATCCAGGAGACCAGGGTGGGGCAGTAAGGGGTAACATGCACCTATAAAAAAATCAATTTTGAAAATCAAAATATACTTAAATTTGAGCAGTGCAACAATCTAATTTCCTTACCAGGACTATCTCTCCTAATCCAAGCTGAGCTCGACCTAAAGTTTGCCAAGCCTCCCATGAGTGTGGGTTACGCTTGACAGCCATTTCTGCTGCGTGGACTGCTGGAAACATTTCATGAAGAGACATCAGGACCTGTGTACCAGAAAGAAGAAAAAACAAAACCTGTTATAAGCATAAGTAAGATAATCATACACAAACAATGATTTTCCTGTAGGAAATATATTTTAATGTCACACAGCATTTCCGTGACTTTTATTCCCTACTTTACATTCATTACCAGAAATTCTATACCTTTTCTCACTCCCAAATTAAATGAAATATAAACCATGTGGTCAAAACCAAAAGGTTGTATGTACATGTGGTCAAAACCAAGAGATTGTATTCCAGCCACAGTAGCTCGGAGCTACCTGAAAGCCAGCTTTCACTTCTAGTTACTCTGTTTACAATGTACTTTTTAGGGAACACTCAAGTCTTGCTGCTAAAACTAGATAAATAAGTTTGTTTAGTCAACTGCCCTGTTCCAAGCACACATCTATCTACCTGTTGAGAAAATAAAACAACCTGTGGACCTCAGAACTGGGCTTTTGAAGCCACACAAACCAGAAAATTCACAGAACTGGAGAACTGAATGCTTCACTTCAACCCATGAAAAAAGTTTACTGCATTTATAATCTTTGGGTCTGTGAACATTTTGGAACATTCTTGACACAAGTACCAGTCTTAGGTTCTAAATTAAGTTCTTCATGTATCTCACTATAAATCTTGCTTTAATCTGCACATATCTTAGCCCTGCACCTGAAAGCATCCAAGTGAGGGGCTTTACAAAGCCTGCTTCAGTGGATCTAATTTATGTGGATTCCTCCTCTCAATAAAGTAGCTCAAATCTGGGAAAGCATGTGACTCTCATCTGAGAGAATTGTGTGGCAATGCCTGTTAACACAGATCAAGGCTCGATTGCAACAGTTGTCAAAAATTACACTTAATGCTCTTATAGAGACTTTGTTTTGTTATTTTAACTTTTGAGAGTTTCTCTGTGGAGCCCAAACTGACCTTTGTCTTTGTCTAAGCGCTGGGACTTCAGTCATGTGCCACCAATGCCCGGCTCAATGCTTGAGACTTTTTATATTTCTTAAATACCTAATTCAGGTGCTCAGAGGCTTTCTGTATAGAATTTTTCCACAAAATATTAGCCAAGTAGGTTTTCTACATTAGTTTTCTAGCTGGTAGTACAGCCTTTCAGTAGGATCTATATGTTTGTTCTCTTGTTACCTCGTCTGTATTTATCTTTTGGGCAGATGTGACTTGAGAAGTTCATTTTCATTCATAAGCCTTACTTAAGCCACTGTTCCATTGGCATTTCGAGACCTAGGGAGGTTTAAAGGTTTGTTCCTCAGTACTTCTTTTGGGCAACAAGCCCTGTGGGGAATTCTATCAGACAGATTCAGTTTACATACTTATTTTTAAGATTAGCACATGTAGAGATAAACTAGTGGGGGTGTAAACTTTGAAAGGAAATGCTAGAAAATGAACTCAAAGCATCTTAACATTTGTTCTTTTAAACAAGATATATCTCAGAACCCTTCTGTGGCAAGATCTGGTCTACTAAGAAATCCATCTTGATATCAATCACAAAGTTAACATAGGTTATATGACTTCCTATAGCAAATGTTCTACTAACCTATTCAAGTAAGCCCAAATGAAACCAGAGAAGGCATTTCTAGCTTTTAATGACTAATAGAAAGAACCATTATGTAGTCTTTATCGTGTCACAAAAATTCTCTTTAAAATGTTAACAAGAATACACAAAAAAGTCCTGGAAAAATAAAAGAAATGAAGGTTATGTAGTGAAAATGTTATGTCCTGGTTCTTCTGATGAAGCTGGTCTGCTTCCAAGAACGTCCTCTCCTCAGTCTCGGCAGCAGGGGTATCACAGGCAGAGACTCCTTCATCTTCAACAATACTTAGACCAAGTCTGATGACCCTGTAAATCCTGTTGGCACGTGTATGACGATCTTCCAGACTGAAGGCACAAGTTCAGTTTCATGCAGCAAGATGAGCACATCCTTCACTGCGGTGGCTGTCATATCTACAGGTGTGTCTCTGCTGCCATGTCACTCGCTGTTGGCATCTCTTAAGGCCTGGCTCTTTTGTGTTCCCTGTCCATTCATGTGTACTTGTGACATTCAACCTGGAGAAGTTTCCAATAAGTTTGGTATGACTACTACCTTTCCCAACTTTATTTCCAAGGGTTCTTTCTATAATTTTTCAGAAAGTTTGTCTTTTTCTCTTCCTATTTTTTTCTCTTCTTTATCTTCTAGATGTTCCATGCTCTCCCTCTTTGGTGACTGACACTAAAATCCTCTGCTCAGATCCCTTCAGCTGTTGGATGCAGCACTTACTCATCAATGGCTTTGTTGTTTGCATCATTTCTAGCCATGTTTTTGGAGATGTTCCCCAAAGGCCAAGGTAACCACACAGTACTTGGTGATGGAGGAGATGTCTTTCTGGCTTCAGTCCTAGATAACCATCTCACCCCAGAGCAGATGGAGTACTAGAACAGCTCTGAAAAGTTCCTTTATGATAACCATCTCACCCCCAGAGCAGATGGAGTACTAGATAACCATCTCACCCCAGAGCAGATGGAGTACTAGAACAGCTCTGAAAAGTTCCTTTATGATAACCATCTCACCCCCAGAGCAGATGGAGTACTAGATAACCATCTCACCCCAGAGCAGATGGAGTACTAGACTAGCTCTGAAAAGTTCCTTTATGATAACCATCTCACCCCAGAGCAGATGGAGTACTAGAACAGCTCTGAAAAGTTCTTGCAGATGGAGTACTAGAGCAGATGGAGTACTAGAGCAGATGGAGTACTAGAGCAGATGGAGTACTAGAGCAGCTCTGAAAAGTTCTTGCAGTGCCAAGTCTTTAATGATTTCCAAGGTATATTTTTCAAGAACTGTTCATAAAACTTGTCTGTATCTTCTGCCAGTTCAGTGAACAGTTCTAAGCAATTTTAACCAGATTCATTTTGATAACATTCAAAATATTGCTGTTATAACCTATCACAGCAACTATTTGGAGGGAGATCCTTAGAATGTGCCTCCCCTGTAATGACAATCATATACTCAGGGGTTAACCTTACGCATACCCTTGATAGAAGCATAATGTGATTCTGTGTAATTTTCCTTTTCCTTTTTTCCTCTGATTTCAAAGAGATCAAAAAGAACATGTCTTAGGACAAAAGCAAGCAACTGCCTTCAACAGAAAGTGCTTCACTGTCAAGCCTGCTTCCCAGCCACTGGCCAAGCCCTTGTCCACATTCCTCATTACTAATGTCCTCAGGACTTCTGGCCCAAACAGAATTGTTTTTGCTGAGTGTTTCTTGACTAATGTACCTTCCTTAGTCTTCTTTTTCTTTTCACCATTTGTCTTATCTAAGGTTTCTATTGCTGTGAAGAGATTCCATGGTCACAGCAACTCTTGTAAAGGAAAGCATTGGGGCTAGCTTACAATTCTGAGATTTAGTCCACTGTTGCCATAACAAGAAGCATGGCAAAAATGGAGAGGTAGCTGAGAGTTCTACATCTGGATTGATCAGCAGACAGCAAGAAGGGAGTATTCACTGGGCCTGGCTTGAGCACCTGAGACCTCAAAGCCTCCCCACCGTGACACACTTCCTGCAACAATGCCACACCTACTCCAACAAGGCCACACTTGCTAATAGTGCCACTCCTAGGAGCCTATGGGAGCCATTTTCTTTCAAATCACCACACCATTCTTCTCCCCTCCCTCCTCCTCACTCCTACCCCTTCTTCTTCCTCCTCCTCTTCCTCCTCCTCCCCTCTCCCCGTCCTCCTCCACTTCTCTCTAAATGAACAACTCCTGTTTAAGGTTTGTTACCAGACTTCTTTTCTTCCTTGTCTTCAGCCTTATGACCACTGATTTCTCTATCACACTCCTCCACAAAGGTTAGCCAATAAACTGAGACTACTTATTAATAATTTATTTTATCATTCTTTCCTCCAAGTACTCAGTTTGGTCTTCTTTCAGAGATACAATAGCCTTTGTTCCGTGGTCCACAGAGTCCCCTGTGACAGTCTTCACTGAGAATGATCCCTCTGCTGAGGATTCCCAGGTATGTTGTTCATCACTATTCTGGGTGCTCATAGTCACTTTCTCAGCAACCAAATACACAGTAAAAAACCAATACCACACTGGCCAACCTCAAAGATTTCTGCAGCAGCCTGCAAAGCCTCCATGAAGGCTTCATCCCAAACCTGGCACAGTACCAAAGTTGTTGATCAAGTCATCATTCCATTCTCATTCCAGCATCCACAATAGTTAGAGTTTAATCCTGTTTGCTAGGAACAGTAACAGCTCCTTCCCAATGTCTTGTTCTGTTAAGCTCTCACATCTAATTTATCCAAAGCACCTGAAAAATTTGAAATGAACCCCCTAAGAAAGATCTCTCTGAGTAGAAATTATTAATAATCAAGTAACATTAGCTGGGCAATTTGTACAGGAAAGGCAGTCTCAACCTCTTCCTCTTCCATAGTCAGGCTTAGGTCTGGGTTTCCTCAAGCATCTTTGCTGTGTGACTAATGCACGCTTTAGTAACAGCTCTGGGATGCTGAAACAATGGACCCATAACATTTTTTTAAGTATCTTCCAAAACGCAATACATTTTCATTTTGAAAAAACAAAAACAGCTACTAGTATACAACCAATTTATAAGCAATGTAGAAACTTTCCATCTATTTAAAAAATTAACTAGTAATTTTATCTGTATGTTACATCTTCTTAGAGCTAGGTTGAAATAATAGTTGAGCTCACCGCAAAAGCAAATGCATTTCAAATTTTATACACAAAACAGAGCTATATACAATATGCTAAAAAATTTTTAAACAATTGTATTAGAAAAGAGGAATGAGAGCAGACAAATTAGTTCATCACTGCTCACTGGACAGCCACAGCATAATTACAAAGTAAAAATCATATTCCTTATCGTTATTACCTGTGATTTCATCTCATAAAGGGTGGCATCATCTGGGGTTAGCTGTAGTGCTTCATCCCACTTCTGAATTGCCTCCTTGTATCTGCAGTTGTTAGAGTTACATTAATATCATATTTTAACTCTTCCAGAGTACATGTTAAATTTAAAAATCAGGAACTTGAAAATAATCAACTAAGAAAATTTTCTATTAAAGATTGCTAATAATACTGTTTAAAAAGCATAGGTAAATTAAAGAAATTAAAGGAGAAAACAACAAAAGAGAAAAGGGCAAAATATAAATAAGAGATCTTACAAATTGCCTTCTAAGATTCTGGAGCCTGAGCTAGCACAATGGCTAAGGGGCAAAGCCTAAAGCTCAAATCAATCCCTGGATCCCACCTAAAGACTGAAGCAGAGAACTAACTATAAACTTGTCCTCTGACCTACACACACACACACCATAGCATTTATACACTATTATTACTGTTGTTGATGATGATGTTGTTATTTAAAAGAGATTTGTGGGCTGAGAAATCAAATGTCTTTCTTTGTAATTAACTTCAATGATGGCATATGTACTCTAAAAAATTTGTCGTAAAAGCTTGCAATCCAGTTCCATGCCTAGGTTCTGCTATAGCAATCTACCAGGCAGAGATGACGGTGGTCCTGACTAGTTTTATGACAACTTGACACATTTAAATTCATCTGAGAGGAAACCTGAATAAAGAAAATGCCTCCATAAGGTCAGATTGTTAGCAGGCAAACCTGTAGGGCATTTTTTAAATTAGGGATTGAGCCTGTTGTGGGTGGGGCCACTCTGGGCTGGCAGTCTTTCTCTATAAGAAGTAGGCCCTTGCCAGTGAGCAGCAGTCTTCCACGGCCTCTCTACAGCTCTTGCCCCCGCTGGTTCCTGTCTTGTTTGAGTTCCTGCCATGATTTCATTCGATGATGAGCAGTGATGTGGAGATGTAAGCAAAATAACCCCTTGCTTCTCCAATGGTTTTAGTCATGGAAAGGACAAATATCTATTTTTGTTCATAAGACAAACACATGCCAAGCTTAAAAGATGGGTAAAATGCACCCAAAATAATAAGCAGATAACTTCTGGTAAGCTGTGGTTTGAGTGTATCGTGTCCCTTAAAGGTCTATGCATGGACACTTGGTCCAAATGGTGGCACTATTTGGGAAAGTTGTGGAACCTTTAGGAGGTAGTGACTCCGTGGGGAATGGATCACCGGGGGCTGACCTAAAAATTTTAAATACCAGGTCGGGCGTGGTGGTGCACGCCTTTAATCCCAGCACTCGGGAGGCAGAGGCAGGCGGATTTCTGAGTTGAGGCCAACCTGGTCTACAAAGTGAGTTCCAGGACAGCCAGGGCTATACAGAGAAACCCTGTCTTGAAAAACCAAAAAAAAAAAAAATAATAATAAAAATAAAAAATAAATAAAAAATAAAAAATTTAAATACCAGCCCTGCTTCCTGCCTTCCCCTTTGTCCTGTTCCACCAGGGTTTATGACATGAGGAGTCCCAACCACACGCTCCTGCCAGGGTGGAACTACTGCTGTTACGCCTTCTCTGCAATGATGGGCTGCATCCTGTCAGCCTGGGAGCTAAAATAAACTCTTCCTCCCTCAAGTGGCTTATTGTCAAGTCTTTGGTCACAACAGCAAGACTTTAATGTACACCACCACCTTTTATTTTAAGATAGTGAGCCAGCTGGGCGTGGTGGCGCACGCCTTTGATCCCAGGACTGGAGGGGTTAGGGGGGTGCGCAGAGGCAGGTGGATTTCTGAGTTCGAGGCCAGCCTGGTCTACAAAGTGAGTTCCAGGACAGCCAGGGCTATACAGAGAAACCCTGTCTTGAAAAACCAAAAACATAAAATTTAATTAATTAATTAATAAAACGATTGAGATCCGGGTATTCAATTAATATCTTCAGCTGTAGCCACAAACAGCTAAACTGAGTAACTGTAAAATTGCCCTTAGCACACCTGATGCAGTCTTCAGAGGTTGTGCACCGTTTCCTGCTCTCTAGGCAATGTTAATGAGCACTGCTCCTCTTTCCTAGTAATTGAGCACACCTGCAGTCCCAGGGCTGTGAATCACTAACAATCTCTGTCACGTCCCATCACGTACTATCTTCTCTCAAATTAGTTCTTGTTGTTTTCAAGACCCTTCGCTCTCTCAGTATGTGTTCCATATGTACAATGCATAATACCTGGTAATAAACAACTGCTACTGATTCATATTCCCTAGTATAAATTATAATCATATAATACATATAATAGTGTGTGTGCACGTGGTGTACACTTGTGCTGATGTGTGTGTGCAGGTGTTAGGACAGCATCCTCCTTTATTGCTGTTGATGTTATTTTCTTGAGACAGGTCTTTTCTGAGCCTTAAAAATGCAGGTTTTGTAAGGGTAGCTAACCACTGAGCTCCTGGGATCCACTATCTCTCAGTCAACAAAGCGGGGGGGTTACAGGCACACGTATATAGCTTTTAAACAAGTGCTGGAGATTTGGACAAAGGTCCTTATGCTTATTCAGCAAGCATTCTTATCAACTTAGTCATCTCCCCATCTAACTCACAATCTTTTTATTGCTATTTTAGAGTTCATTTCTTATACTTAGGAGAGCAAGTTTACTGTACAATGATCTTGTACATACACCAGAAGTGAAACCCCATATCCTGTTCTCACTGTCTCACTTAACCACATCCAAGCCAACTCAACAGACTGACCTAAACCATCTAGGTTGTTATTTAGTCCAAGTATTTTTCTTTATACCACATGCGTTGCATAAATATAATTGCGTGGGCCTTAAACATATTTCTCATTTTTACACTGCACTTGGAAACAGCAAAGAGCTTTGTGAGTTATATATTAGCAAACACTAACAGTCACTGACAGACTCCAGTGCCGGTTACTTGACCTTCATTACTGTACTGGACCCTCTCCAGAACCCCAGGTGGCATTAGTTATTATCTCCATTCCATAGATAAGAGAGCTGAAGATTAAAGAAGCTACCTTAGGCAGCTAATGCTGCAGCTACAAGGGTAACATCAGAGCCTCAGTGCTAAGCCACACTTGGTCCTATTTCCTCACTGGGCATCCTTTTCAAAAGGCCATGTTAAGCTTTTGTAAGTATACTCCATAGATTCACACGTGAAACTGCCTAGCGACCCACACGTCCACTACATTACAGAAAGTACCCTGTATGTGTTTCCATCAGGAAAGTGCTTGCTGAACAAGCCTGAGGGCCTGAGGCCTTAGTGTAGTTCCTCTGCATGCACATAAACCCCAAGCACGGCAGAAGCTTTGAAATATCACCACTGTGGAGACAGACAGATGGATCTCTCAGATGGACTGGCCAGCCAAGGCTATCAGCAAACCCCAGGTTAAGTCTCGTACCATCTTGACAAAGCACAAAGAGTGCATAGTGGGACTGTGCTTAACAAAGTTTGCTTTTATAGTCATTAAAGGCGTGGCGGTCAACCCACAGTTATAAAGAACAACTGTGCTGTGGTGCTCAAAGCTTAACTACGAGTTAAATGTTCAATTGAGGGAAGGTTGTAACCTCTGATTCCAGCCAAATCATACAGAAATACGTAAGCCTAGACCACTGTTAGAGCATTTTTTTGAGCTTTGAGAGGCTTTTGTGACCAGTTCTTATACTATGTAGTAGGCTTGGCTGGCCTGGAACTTACTACACAGAGCAGACTGGCCTCAAAGTCAGATCCACCTGCCTCTGATTCCTGAGTGCTGGGATTACAGGAATGTACCACCGAGCCCAGCTCCTTCATAGCCTGTAGCTCACAGAATTCCTCCATGAAAAGACATCTACCTGAACACTGTTTAATTCTAGGTGAAAGGCTTCTAATAATGTGGGACCATGTGGCCACCTTCCCCCTCGTTACTCAGACTACCTCGGTATTCGTCTCAGCTCTTTTTGTCAGTATCTTTTTACCACTTTATCTTTTCTTGAGAGTTTCTTGCATGAAATACAATTCCATCCATCCTGTTACCCTCTTGCAGGACCCTCACCCCCTAACATGTTTCCTCCCAATTTCTCCTCCCTCTTCCTCTTCTTTGCAGCCCGGTAGGTCCAATCAGAGCTGTCCATATGAGCATGGTTGTTGGGCTGCACAGGAGGGTGGGCAACCTGCCAGTTCTGCCCCAACTTTATGACATATCAGCACAATTCTGGGTATTTTCCCAAGAAATCACAAATCTCTGTTTTTACATATATTGTACTTTTTATACACATATGAAACAGTCCTTCATTCCTTTAGACCAAAAGATTCTCTCTATAGCATACTTGCTTGAAGGCTGAATATTATACAGCTATAGGAGATATTTAGTTACTCAGTAGTACCTTTACTGGCAGGTATTAGAAACTGGGTTTTAACCAGTCCTTTTTTCAAGGGAAGGAAGACCACAAGTTCTTTCACCCAGGCCATAGCTAACTGAAACAAATAAAAATATGCAATCCAAATAAGCCAAGCCATGGTCTAGTTGATTCTGTATAACTTCTATGGTCTGGTCCAACTGGCATAAGCCTATCAGATTCCTCTTTGTGGAATCTGAAAACAGGAAACTGAAGAGTTAAAACTATGTAGAGAAGCAAACTGATAAAATAAGAAAAGTAAGTAATATTAGGACACAGCAGAGAAACTCACTGCCTGTGGTATTTTGAATTAAAAAAGACCTCCAGCCTCCCCCTTGTCAGAGAAGAGAGGGCATATGTGAGGAGGGGACTGGGAGGAGAAGGGGGCTGCAATCAGGATGTAAGGGATAAATAAATAATTAATGGGAAAAATGGCTCCCAAAAGCTCGTATATTTGAATGCTTAGTCACAAGAGAGTGACATTATTTGAAAAGATTAGAAGGATTAAGAGGCAGCACGGCCTTGCTGGAATGGGTGTGGCCTTGCTGAAAGAAGTGTGTCATTGGAGGGAGGGCTTTGAAGATTCAAAATACCATAGAAGGCCTTTGCATATACACACCATCTCCTCTCCCCACTCCCCCTCTCTCTTCCTCCCCTGCAGCTCCCCGCCTCCCTTCTTTCTCTATGCCTATGGATCAGAATGTAGCTCTCAGCTATTGCTCCAACAACCTGCCTACATGGAACCATACTCTCTGCCATGATGGTAATGGCATCTAAACCTCTGAGAATGTAAGTAAGCCCCCAATTAATGCTTTCTCTCATTAGAGGCACATTGGTCTCTTCACAGCAATAGAACAGTGCTAACAGAGACCTATAAAGACTGGCTCCCTTTTCTGTCTCTAACCTCCCCTCTGACCTGGCCCCTTTCCATGGTGTGCTTTAATCATACTCCTTGCTATTCCTCAGATACACTAGGCATACATCTGCTTTAGGGCACTGGTGTTGTTATTCCCTCTGCCTGGACTATTCTTTTCCCAGGTAACCATATTATAAATGCCCTATGCTTAAAGGCTCACCTAGATTACTTTCTTTGATTCTAATATATCACAAGATGCCCTTGATCATATAGCCTAGATATTATTATCTAACTAGTTCAACAATTCAGTGCACACAAATCTCAATCACCTTTACCTTTCTGCCAAGCACAATATTTCTCGAATTTTTGATCAAATCAACTTTCAGATTTCTTTGTTTCTACCAAACTAAGATAAATCCTACTAAGAAAATCATCAAAGCAAACTGACATGGCCCACATCCACACAGTCAGTCAAATATATAGTGAACACACACAAGCTGCTACAGGTTGGCCATACAGCAATGAAGGACACAAAATGTCTACTTATACAGAACCTACGTTCTAATATGAAAAATGACATGAAATGAGTAATTGAATAAACACGACTGCTGTAAAGAAAATATAGAGAATCGGAAGTCTAAAAGAACCAGGGAAATCCACCCACACTATCTTAGTAGTTACAAAAGGCTTGCCTGAAATGGTATTATTTGGACCATTACGGAAAATAAAAATCAACTTGCCATATGAAAATCTGAAAAAAAATTCTAAGTAGAGAATGCAAGAGCAGAAATGAATAAGTTTGATACTATTTAGGGAAAAAAAAAAATCCAGCCTGAGCTAAGTACAGTGGTAAAGGGATAAAGTAAAAAGAAACACCCAGGGCCTGAAATTTAAAAATAACACTCATATTTAGTCTTAGTGTTAAGTTGGTACTAATAGGATGCTGGAGAGGTGGCTCAGTGGACTGCTCTTCCAAAGGTCATGAGTTCAATTCCCAGCAACCACATGGTGGCTCACAACCATCTGTAAAGAGATCTGATGCCCTCTTTTGGTGTGTCTGGAAACAGCTATAGTGTACTCATAAATAAAATAAATCTTTTTTAAAAAAAGTTGATACTAATACTTTGAAATAATTACAGGAATATTATAACAGGATAATTTTGTGAGATCCACTAAGAATCCTTTTAAGAATAAGAAGAACTATAAGTATCAAATGCTTAAATTTTAAGATAAGACTAGCTTTGAATAATTTCTCATTAACAAAGCATTTTCTAGAGTTAGGAGATAGGCTGTTTGGTAAGTTACCTGCCACACAAGCATGAAGACCTGAGTCGGAGCCCCAAAACACTGCCCGACCTGTCCTCATCAACTCCTGGCTTCAGTGCTCTCTCCTCGGGCAGTGTTTTTATATGATCCAATAAGCCCTCTTAAGTAAAAGAGCATTTCACTAGATCTAGGGGTGACTTTAAATAACATAGCATAAGAGAGCACACAACTATAAAATATTGTCCAATACCACGAAAGGATAAAAATTATAGTACTATCAGCTGAAACAATGGACTCGCTATTTTTGTCTCCCTGTGATTATCTACTAACAAGGACAGACTGAAGGTAAATACATTTAGTGAAGGGAATGGGATTCAAAGGGGGGCTGGAGGGCAGAAGTAGTGGATAGTAACTGATCAAAATTTTGTAAGTATGCGAAAAATACATTTTACTACGTAGGTAAATTTAATATGCAGATAAGACAAGCACATATAAGAGACAGGAAACTGGATCAGTGATAGTGCTCAGACTGTCTAGTATAGTCCTACTAGGCAAAGGAAAAGATATAAATATGCCCTAAAATAAATCCTAACCTATTCAGAGTTTCAGCAGTGTAGTAGTATGTTTGGCCCAGGGAGTGGCACTATTTGGAGGTGTGGCCTTGTTGACGTAGGTGTGGCCTTATTGGAGGAAGCATGTAACTGTGGGGGTGGACAATGAGACCCTCCGAGCTGCCTTCAGACCATGCAGTTCCTCCAGCCATGCCTGTCTAGATGCTGCCATGCTTTCCACCGCAATGATAATGGACTGAACCTCTGAACCTTTGAAGCAAGCACCAATTAAATGTTGTTCTTTATAAGAGTTGCTGCAGAAAATAGCCTAGTGGGCCATCATTGGGGAGAGAGGCCCCTTGGTCATGCAAACTTTATATGCCCCAGTACAGGGGAACACATGGGCCAAGATGTGGGAGTGGGTGGGTAAGGGAGCAGGGCAGGGGATGGGGGAGGGTATAGGGGACTTTACATTTGAAATGTAAATGAAGAAAATATCTAATAAAAATTGGGGGGGGGGGGCTGGAGAGATGGCTCGGCGGTTAAGAGCACTGACTGCTCTTCCAGAGGTCCTGAGTTCAATTCCCAGCAAGCACATGGTGGCTCACAACCATCGTAATTGGATCTGATGCCCTCTTCTGCTGTGTCTGAAGACAGCAACAGTGTACTCACATACATAAATTAATAAATCTTTAAAAAAAAAAAAGAGTTGCTGTAGTTGGGGTGTTTCTTCACAGCAATAAAACCCTAACAAAGACAAGCAGATATCACTTACTGAAATTATACAGTTATGGGGATTAAACCACAAATCCACTTACAGTATTTAAGCTGCATATTTACACAGATGCTTCTAAAGTCAGAAAGAACCAAACATCTATCTACACAAGACTGTGAAACAGCAGGAAGGCGCTGACACTGCGAGAAGGTGCACACAACACTGGATAAAGGTCGTTTCCAAAGCAAATTTACACAATGGTGCAGCATCTACTAGTACAAGAAACTTCCAGGGTTTTACTGTACCAACCAGTTAGCCACTTCTAGTAGACTCTATACACGCACTAGAACAGTGCTTAACACCCCCCACCCCACCCCCACCCCTGCCCTATTGCTGTGACCCTTTATTACACTTCCTCAGGGTGTGGTGATGCCCAACCATAAAATGCTACTGCATATTTTTACTATTGTTATGAATAGTATGTAAATATCTGATATGTCAACTCTGTGAAAGGGCCATTCAAACCCCTCAAAGGGGTCACAACCCACAGGTTGAGAATCTCTGTACTAAAAAGTGAATTTTTTCTGAAATATGTACAAAGTCACAGTTTTAATCTTTCAAGTTTGACTTCTTTCTTTCTTTCTTTCTTTCTTTCTTTCTTTCTTTTTTTTTTTTTTTTTTGGTTTTTTCAAGACAGGGTTTCTCTGTGTAGCCCTGGCTGTCCTGGAACTCACTTTGTAGACCAGGTTGGCCTCAGAAATCCGCCTGCCTCTGCCTCCCAGGTAATGGGATTAAAGGCGTGCGCCACGCCAGGCCTCAAGTTTGACTTCTGATAGAGGGATAATTATATATACTACATTTTCATTCATTTTATACACGTGTCAGAAAACTATAAGTCAACAGAAATTAACATCAATGTCACAGAATAATTTTAACCAAATAAAAGATAAAAAATAAACCTCATGATCAAAGCAAGTTGTCTTGTCTTGGTTTTTATTGATTCTTTGTGAATTTTACATCATGCAGCCCAATTCCTTTCATCTCCCCATTCCTTCCTATCTACCCTCCACCACTGCAACCTCTGCAAAAGAAAATAAGCTAAGATAGATAGATAAATATTGTCATGGAGGCTGTAGTGTGTCACAGTGTGTCACACAGTATACCCTTTTGTCCACACATCTTTACATGTATGGGTTCACTGCAATGAGTCACTGGTCTGTCTCAAGGCCTCTGGCTTCTGCTACTCTATCAATACTGGATCCTCATTGGGACTCCTCTCAGTTATCCTGTTGTTGCCCTGTGTCATAGAGGTCCTGGTGCTTTAGATTTGCAGAACAGGCCTCTTCACTTGCTCCAGCAGATCATAGACTGGGTAGATGTTGGGGTGGCTAGCTCAAAGCCCTGGATCTGGACCCGGTGGGGAGCTGAGTTGGTCAGCCCACCAGCTCTCCTGAGCCAGCCTCACCAGGCTGAGTGCTCCAGTACTGCTCTGGCTAGCTCACCCAAGGCCACAGCTGGCAAGGGGAAGGGTCAGTGCTCCACACTCATGCCCTAAGGGCTGGGGGCTGGCTCACCAGGGCCAGCTCTAGTGTGCTGCCCAGGGGAGGGAGGGGCAGGGCCGGCTCTTCTGAGTGCTGCAGCCAGTGAGGGGAAGGGTTAGCTCTCCTGCTGTCCTGACTCATGCCTCAGGTGGAGAGAGGAGAGGCAGAAGAGGGTATCTTTCCCTCACCATGCACCTTGTCTTTAATGATAAATCTGCTTATTTTATTGAAAAGTCCACAAAATATGCAAATGGCAAAACATAAATAGAACTCACTTCTTCCCTTGAATTAAACCCAACCCTTTCTCATCAGAAAAGTCACCCCCCCTTATCAAATTTATTCTAGGAACATGCTAGCAAGATGGCTCTGCAGTAAGAGTGCTTGCCCCAAGCCCAATGACCTGACTTTGATCTCCGAAATCTGTAGGATGAAAAGAAAAAACAAAATCCCACATGTTGCCCTCTGACATCTACATGCGAACAATGGTATGTGTCCACCATGTACATGTACAATAAATAAAATAAATAAATATGAATGTGTACAAAACTATTCTGGTGAATATTGGTAATAGCACTCTCTCAATAACTCTTTATAGAATAAAGTGAAACTTTGAATTTGTTTCTGTGTCTGTTACAAGTTCTGTGCATGCAGTGGGATGGGTACTCAGCTCCCCTAACAGGGATTCACTTCTCTGGAGGAGTAAGGTAGACACAGAGTAGTCTAGAGTGAAGATATTTATTATATTATGACATGGGATGACACAGAACAGGCCACAACTAGAAAACTGCTGCCTCTGACTAGTCTGAAGCATTAAATTTCACAATTAAAATTTAACCTGGGCTAGGAATGGAGCTCACTGTCCTGAAATCATTTCAGCCTATCTGGAGAATTTAAAAATGTAAGAGAATCCATCCTTGTGATTACTGAACACTTTCACATCTATCAGATGAATATGCAAATTCTAAGAAGATTAATAAATTATATCCAAAAACGTACAATACAACTATACATATAATAATGTAAAATATATCTCAGCAGAACATTAGAAATATGATTATATGGAATGGAAAATAGAGGGGAAAAAATGCATGAGCCACTCAAAAGCCAGAAATGCTGATTTCTGGTTATGTATACATGCTTTATGTGTTACTCTCACCAATGTTACAGAGTATCAAACAGTCTGTTGCTACTATTCAGTACTAAGTTTTCATGACTTATCCACAGGGTAGTAACCATGTATCACATGAAAAGTAAGTGCTCTGCCTCTTAGGTAGACTGTGAGTGCTTCCAAACCTCTCTAAACAATGTTCCCAATGTAACTATTGACAACAGAAAATGCTGGGAACTGCAAAGTCTATTCCTTCTTTGGAATTCTCAATAATCCTTCCACTCACAATTTCCTTACGCCGGGCGTGGTGGCGCACGCCTTTAATCCCAGCACTCGGGAGGCAGAAACTGGCGGATTTCTTAGTTCAAGGCCAGCCTGGTCTACAGAGCTAGTTAGTTCCAGGACAGCCAGGGTTATACAGAGAAACCCTGTCTCGAAAAACAAAAACAAAAAACAAAAACAAAAAACAAAAACAAAACCACAATTTCCTTACAAATACTATAGCAATAAATTTTCTTTCTTTCTTTTTCTTTTTCTTTTTTTTTTTTTTTTTTTTTTTGGTTTTTGAGACAGGGTTTCTCTGCATAGCCCTGGCTGTCCTGGAACTCATTTTGTAGACCAGGCTGGCCTCGAACTCAGAAATCCGCCTGCCTCTGCCTCCCGAGTGGTGCAATAAATTTTCTAATACAGTGGTAGCAAATTCAAGTTAGCACTTGCATGCCTGCCAATCTTTTGTCTACAGTGCTCAGCACACCTCTGCTCTGTTTAGCTGGCTTTTTACCCTGAGCCCAGCCACTTACAATGCCTTGTTTGAACAGAGCTCCTAGTGAAAACACACCTGACATCAGGACCATCTTTTCTACCTTGTCATCTTTCGATCCATAAAGATGTTCTCTAGTAAATTAAAACACTGTTCTTCCTGCTGTTGTCCTTTGCTGATGGTTCCACACTCTAGCCGTGATACAACCTGACTGACCTCAGAGTGACTCTTTCATTTTTTAAGAATATTATGGTTTTTTTACCTCTTTAATGTATATTATGTCTTATGACTTTTTGAAAGGGAGAGAGTTAATATAATTATTTAACATACAATTGTCTTTAGTACTCAAAGTCCTATAAACTTGGTATGACTTGTTCCCCTTTTACAGAGCAAAAGCTGAGAGAAGCCACAGGACCTGTCCCAAACTTCATGGCAGCAATCCTCCCAAGGTAGTACAGTGTGTAATGTAGCTCTTCCAAGGCCAAAGTGCCTTCTACAACTACCTTAACAATGTCTTATTTAATTTCCCTCTAGTCCTTCTGGGTACTTTTTTCTGAACTTGGAAATCAGAGTAGATTTGTTTTGGGGTGTTGTTTTGTGACAGGGTCTCACTCTGCAGCACTGGCTGGCTTAGAACTCACTATCGTACACCAGCTGGCCTTGAACTCAGAAATCTACCCGCCTCTGCCTCCTGACTATGCCACAACAGCCATGACAGCTGGCCTGAGCAGGTGTTGGGTTTTTTTTTTTTTGTATGTTTAGGCCCAGAGTGTGTGTGTGTGTGTGTGTGTGTGTGTGTGTGTGTGTGTGTGTGTTTTCCTTTAAGCCCACAAAAAATGGAAAAATGTCTGAGCACTTAAAAGACACTAATATCACAGTTCCTATCCACTCCATTTGTCCTACCTGCTCCATAAAACTTCTTATAAAACAGAGAGAAGCATAGAAGAAATGCCAAGAGGGAACAGGAAGTAACACCATGGTGTGTAGGGGCTGTAAAAACAAGCCCTTCCCTGAAACACAAGAAGCAGTCGCCATTCTTACTTTAGTCCATCTCATCATTTCAATAACCAGAATTATAAAACTCCTAAGACAGAGGATTATGAGTAGGGGGAGAAGAGAAGAGAGGAGGGTGGGGGAGGGGGGAAAGAGGAGAGGAGGAGACAGAAGGACAAGGATTCCAGGTAGAACAGAGAGGCTTTAGCTCTGAGATGTTAAGGCCCTTGGAGGGTTTTGGTCTCTAGAGCAAAGGATGGCATGCTGATAACCCATATCTAGTGAATATTTTAGACTTTGTGAGCAGGATCGTTTCTGTCACAACTACTTAGCTCTACCATTGTGTCACAAATCAGCCACAGACAGAAGCAGATGAGCATGGCTCTGTCACTATAAAACATTTACTTTCAAACACAAGCAATGGTTTGATCACCAATCTCTGCCTGGCCTAGCTACTGATGAAAGTTTGTTGTGTTAGCCAAAAGTCCTCTTAACTTCACATGTTCTGCTCTGCCTAAGAAAACTAGAAGCAGTTATTACAATGCAGCAGATATCATTTATGGAAATTCATTGAGGTATTTTTCAACTGTCACCACATGTGTTTAAGGAATTAGTGGCAGGGGCCACATGGGGTCAGGGATGTTAAGAGCCTATGAGGAAAACAGGTTACACTGCTCAAAATGTCACTGCCCCCAGTGCTGCAAAGGAAGATGACTTACCATGGACAAAGAACAAGGTAAACTAGGGAACTCACCAGAACAGCAACTCTAACTCTTTCTATGTACTCTCTGCATACACAGAGACACGCACGCACACATGTACAAACACACCTCCCCAGACTTGTATGGAACACAAAAGTAAAGCAAAAAGAAAAGAATGTCTTCTCACCTACCACTTCTATTTTGAAAATACAATCAATGCTTCAAGCTGAGACCTTTCTTGCCTAAATATACAAACATTTAAAGAGCAAACGAGCTATTTTCCAACAGTTAAGGTGAAGCAAGCCATGAAGAGCTTCACTCCTAGCCGATCCCTGAGCGGCCCCACCCCTCTCGCTCTCGTTCATGCCCTTGTTCATTTCCCAGGTGATCCTTCCCACAGCTCAACAGTGGCACCGCTTAGTTAGTTCCTTCATCCGGGGCTCATAGGACACTTGGCACCTAATAAGTCAGTCTGTGGTCTCTCCCAACTCCTGCAGCCTATCTCCTAATTCAACTTCAGTCTGGAACAGACTGAAAAGACACAGCCCTAAGGCTGCAGCTGTTGGATAGGAAACAGTAAAAGATAAAAACTTGGTTTAAAGTCACTGTGGTTAATAAATGACCAAAGTCTGATTCAGCCAGTTTAAAGGCAGCCTTAACAACATGGAACTAAACTAGCACAAGGAAGGAAGCTCAGGGCTTACACAGGGCAGGGTGAGATAATGCCCAACTATGAGACAAAGAACAGCTGGTGACCAAGCCAAGTAAGCTAGATAGCATGCTCACTCACCAGATGAAAGGGCACAGTGCTTGGGTACTTTGCTCCCGACTGTATTTTTAATTTACTACAGTTCAGTGAGCTGTTTAGTTAATGGCATATTTAATAAATATTTTTAGGTCACTTTCTCTGGGCAAGGATAGAAAAGGTCTCTACTATTCTTCTAGAACTTTCTAAAGTACTTTATGGGGAAAAGGACATGAGAAAAAGATTCAAATGTAAATTCCATGATTTAAAAGAGGGATGTGACATGTAATGACCAAGTTTCTTCTCACAATGGGTGATAGGCAAACAGGAAATTCTTCCAAGGAATGTATATAGCCTGAGACCTGAACGACAAGATACGACAAACATCTGAAAATTTGAAGAAAGTCTATTCCAGACAAAGGCAAGAGCTCAAAACAAGACTAAGCACTTCCTGTTCAGAGCACAGAAAGTCAAACCAGTATGATTACAGTATAAGGAGAAAGGAAGTAATTATATTAGAGAAGTAGGCCAAACCATGGCCACAGAAAACCTAACAGGCTAGGGTTAGAAGTGTTAATCTAATGTAGTTGTGGTGAAGAATTCATAGGCTTTATCAACACTGACATGACTTACATTTCTAAAAGACATCCAGATCAAGGGAGCGGAATAAGCTATCAGGATATAAAAACATGCACAAGGAGGCCAATACCGGTTTATTAAGAAATCAGGGAAGAGATAACTCTCAATAAGACCAGGATAACTGTAGTGAAAACTGAAAGTGGATAAAAGAGTATATATACATATATATATATATATATATATATATATATATATATATATATATATATATAAAGAAACTCAACTTGGGCTGGGCCTGAGGAGTGAAAGAAAGAAAGGTGTCTAGAAATGATGTCCAGTAGTTACATGGACAACAGAGCTGGAGGTGATAGCTTCCTGGCTAACCCTACTGGGATCTCAAGTAAACAAGACAGGGTCGGGGCAAAGGGGAGAAGGAAAATACAGGCCTATGGGATACTGCCAACAGCTATGGAAATGAACTTAGACAACCACTATCATGAGAAATTTCTTAGTGATACTGATGAACTCAGTGTGCCTTGGAAGCAGACCATGGTGGGGGGGGGGGGCTTGGGTAAGGAGTGATCTACAGGCTCTTTCCTTGTTCTCCCACAAGTCAAAGCTGTTGCATACAGCCTTAACCCTTACCACTCCAGAATTTCACCAAGTCTCATCTGGTCAATGTCAAGGGGTAAGAGCCTTTCTATCATCATTACAAATGGGGTCTCACTAGTCTATTACAATAGTAGCAACCAGAACTGCATGGCTATGGAAACAGAGTGAGCTATCAGACAGGCAGTGACTTATAAGCAAGTGGGCAGAACCGCTCCAGAAGGTGAGTAAGCCAGAGAGCTGACTCATGGTTTGAGGCTGAGAAACTAGGGGAAATGGCAGTGCCTTTCACCTATATGGGAAAGCAGCAGATCCCTGGGTAAAAACTCACATGTTCTGCTTGCTAAGTTTGATGTTTTTTTTGCATCCAAGTAAGTGCTTAGAGCTGGGGTTCAGATGGTAGGGCAACACATTATCAGGAATGCCAGCAAGCTAAAGAAGGGACACGTGGGAGGAATGGGTAACACAGGCACCAGGAGATAATTACGGAAAATGTTCCTGAGAAGTAAGAAGGGATGAGTCCAGCACATAAGTGGAGGGGAGGAGCTTTCATGAGAATTTGGTATTCATTACAACAGCTCAAAGACAAATAATCTACAGATATGGGACATTCCAAGGACATGAGAGTAAGGAATGCATGCACTACACTGACTGCATCCACTCTTTTGTGAGACATGAGGCAAAACCATTGACTTTGAATGCCCTAAAGCTTGGAGTCAGAGGATGTGCCTCACACGGTGAAAACATACTCAAGTTTACTTTGGCTGTTATACTTTCCTAAATAACCTTCACGATATACTCTAGTTACACTTGGCCTTCACACTCATACATACCCATGCCACAATAACAAAGCCACTTAGCTAGCTATGCAAGTGTCACCATCTAGTGGTTGAAACTATATACCAATTTTAAATTGTTGGGAGCGATTATACCCTTTACCTTAGGAAGACAAATCTGAGTTAGAAATAAGTCTACAAAAAAAAAAAAAAGTATTTGGAAACATTAACTTCTAAAAAGCTTAGCATTATTATAAACTAGTACCATAAAATCCTAGTACATAATATCTCACACACATTTATTTTGGTGAAATATATCATGGAACATGGACTTGTTCTGAAATCTTTCAAAAAATGTTTAAGATGTATGTCATCATTTATATATGAGGAAACCTGAAACTGGTAGAGAAGTTAATGACCTGCCCAAAATTTATACAGAGAGAAATGATAATTACGGTAAGATCTGAACAGAGGTAAAATTACTTCAACGTCCACACTCATAACCATTATAGTCAACTGCCCATCTTAAAAGCACCAGGCATCCTTAGGGTTGGACATGGAAGGAAGCCTGGTGCTCACACAATTCTAAAGCTCAGTGAGAAAATATGAATTTAAAAAACAAGAAAAACTCACAGGGACATAAAAACAAGTAACTTAGTATGTAAAGTGACTTGAAGACAGCAGAAATACAAAAAGTAAAAGCAAACGGCTGTGAAGGGGAAAGGAAAGAGGGAAGGGAGGGAGGGAGGGAGGAAAGAAGGAAGAAAGGGGAGAGGGAGGAAGGGAGGGAGAGCCGGCCGGCCTCAGAGTGCTGCTGCCCAGCGGAGAACAACTCATGGGCAGAAACCTGAAGGGCAGGAAGACACACGGAACAAGCTCTTATAAAAGAATTACAGGAATGAAAGGCTGGAAGACAACTGTCGGGAAAATGGGAAAACACTTGTTGAGTAAGTCTGGTTCCACACTCACCCAGACAAATATGCATGCACAGCCACACACAAGCATGTTCATGTATACACACACTGTTAGAAAAAAAAAGGCTAGTGTGGCTCAAGGCCACACTAAGGATAAAGGTGACTGACAGGGAGAAGCTGGATTGGGTGGCTGCTTCTCATTTAAATTTCACTGCTCCTCCTTACACTGCTGTCAAACTTCAGAATTTTCAGGCATTTTTCTTTCTTTTTTCTTTTTGGTTTTTCGAGACAGGGTTTCTCTGTGTAGCCCTGGCTGTCCTGGAACTCACTCTGTAGACCAGGATGGCCTTGAACTCAGAAATGCGCCTGCCTCTGCCTCCCCAGTGCTGGGATTAAAGGCATGCGCCACCACGCCCGGCTTTTTTTTTTCCAGGCATTTTTCAAACCACGAATTCTACCTTTGTTTGGTTTTGAATAGCCAAATGAGTTAATTCTACTAGATCCCTTTAATTCTGTTTACGTTCCAAAGGCTATGTCTACATTATTTTGAAACAAATGCTAAACAGAAAAGAAAAAACTTCATGATCCTAAAGTAAGCTTCTGACCTAGCTGATTTTAGTGAAGACTCAGGGGTTTAAAATTTAGGCAGAAACCATGAGCTATTTTGTTTATCTCTAAAGTTGTTATCTTTCCTTGAGCACGGAGCATCCTGAGGGAATGTCCTGACAGGAACCAATGGCCTTTTCCTTGTCACACTGTGAAGTCTTGAGAAAAGGACAACACAACAGTGTTAATGAACTGTAACAGGAGCTGACTGAGATGTCTAAAGATGTTTTAGTAGATATTTTAAAAGTAATCTCATAAATAAAAAACGTAAAATTGGTTTCTTGTAAAACACACTCTGCAAAATTCTCCAGGAGAAAACTCTTTTTTTTTAATTTATTTTATATATATGAGTACACTGTAGCTATCTTCAGACACACCAGAAGAGGGTACCAGATTCCATTACAGATGGTTGTGAGCCACCATGTATTTGCTGGAAATTGAACTGGGGACCTCTGGAAGAGAAGTCAGTGCTCTTAACCACTGAGCCATCTCTCCAGACCCAAGAGAAAACTCTTTATGTCTAAAACACCACAAACAACAATATACAGACTAGCATTACACTATTACAATCTTAGCTGATGTTAGTAAGGCACAAGGGCTCATGCCTAGATTCCCAACACTCAGCAGACTGAAAAAGGAGAACTGACCGGAGCTGGAGATCATCCTGGCCATATGCAACCCAGTCTCCAAAACAAAAAGCTGAGCATGGTGGCACACACTTTTCACCCCAGCTCTTGGGGCAAAGGCAGGCAGATCTCAATGAGTTTGAGGGCATGTTCTAGGCCAGCTAAAGCTATATATATACAATGAAGCTCTGTCTCAAAGCAAAAAAAAAAAAAAAAAAAAAAAAAGTTACACTTCCATAAGCATCTATAAGTAACAATGCTTGCTAGAAGAGGTAAAGACACTTTCTTTAGTAACATAGCCACTAAAATAACCCATGTGCCTATAGCTACTCACCCCATGTACCTATGGGCAACCCTAATGAAATGCACTTGGTCATCAAAAACAAAGAGATCAAGGGCAGAGGGTAAGAGAGGCTAACAAGAAGGGGACTGTGAGCACAATACATTATATACACTATATATACATAGGACAATGAAGCCAATGAAACCCATTAGTATATATAGTTAATACATGATAATAAAAGGTTTAGTCTAGGCATACAGAATACATCAACTTCAATACAGACAGGACATTTTTCAATGTAAAAAGCTGTACTGGAATGGTGGATGGTGGCACCTGCCTATGACCCCAGTGCTCAGGGGGGACAACCAAGATCACAGGTCCCAACAGCCTGAGCTCCATAAGACCTCAGCACCTTGTCTCAAACGCTGAAAAGACAAAAAAAAAAAAGCTTTCTTACTTGCAATTTCTTCTATTAACGTATATTCTATACTTGGACTTTACTAGGCTAGGGGTGTAGCTCGCTTAGGAAAGGGCTTGACCAGCACTGCCAGCAACAAGTAAAGCTACACTCAGTGGCTCACACCTGTAATCCTCGTATTTTCGAGTAAAGACAAGAGGGCCAAAATGTCAAGGACAACCTGGGTTATAGGAGCCAGTTCTCAAGAGACTGTCTCTTACAGGCACCATTAATTAATTAATTAATTAAGGTCTATTTTTATTGCCCTCTAATCTTGTTTTCCAACATATGCTATGAAACATTTGTCTGTTCTCCACTGACTTGTGAAGAAATTTCATTCCCATTGAAAGATCTAAGCAAGGTAAAGAGAAAGGAAATAGGAAATCAAGGGGAAAATAAAGGAAGAAATGCGTACATTTGTAGAACTTTAGCTAGGGAAGGGCTATTAATAAAAGATGCTATTATCAAGTTCCTGTGTACCCACCACATTTAAAAAAGTACTTAAGAATCAACGGTAAGTGGTATGGCAGCATGGCCCTGTAATCCTAGCACTACAGACTGGGGGGGGGGGGGGGGGGGGGGGGGGGGGGGGGGGGGGGGGTACGACAGGTGAGCTCAGCTAGGCTACACAGCAAGGCTCCATCCCAAATGAGAAAGCGAGAGGGTGAGAGGACAGTGAGTGACAATGTCACCTCCCTAGATGACTGTCAGAGAGTAAAATAAAGCACTGTATAGATCCTTTTTTTTTTTTTTTTTTTGGTTTTTCAAGACAGGGTTTCTCTGTATAGCCCTGGCTGTCCTGGAACTCACTTTGTAGACCAGGCTGGCCTTGAACTCAGAAATCCACCTGCCTCTGCCTCCCGAGTGCTGGGATTAAAGGCGTGCACCACCACGCCCGGCCACCTGTATAGATCTTAATAGGACAATTACAACCTGGCAGTTTTGCAGGTGACTCTGAAACATGTCTTTTTGAGAAATGAAATCAGATATTTAAAACATGAATCTGTGCTGACTAGTTTTATATCAACTTGACGGAACAGTAGTTTTGAAAGAGGGAACCTCAATTGAGAACACGCTCCCACCAGACTGGCCTGTGGGCGAGCCTGTGGTACATCTTTTCTTGACTGATGTTTGATGTGGAAGGGCCCAGATAAGTATGGGTGGTGCCACCCCTAGGTTGATGAAAGGAGAGAGCAGGCTGGGCAAGCCAGGAGGAGCAAGCCAGGAGGAGCGAGCCAGTAAGCAGCATCCTCCACAGTATGGTGTCTGCTTCAGCTCCTGCCTCCAGGTTCCTGCGTGGAGTGGCTGCCCTGACTTTCCTCAATGATGGACTGCTACCTGGAAGAGCAAGAAGAAATAAGCCCATTCCTTCCAAAGTTGCTTTTGGTCATGGCGTTTCATGACAGCAACAGAAACCCTACCTAAGACAACAGTTGACTCCATTAGAGATCGTGAACCAGAAGAAGTAAACTGTCCTCCACTTACAAAAAGAAAAAAGAAAAGAAAAAAAAGTCTGGGGCTAGAGAGATGGCTCAGCAGTTAAGAGCACTCACTGTCTGTGAGTCCAACTCCCAGCAACCACATGGTGGCTCACAACCATCTGATGCCCTCTTCTGGCCTGCAGGCATACATGCAGATAGAGCACTCATACATAAAAGAAAGAAACTCTTTTTTACAAACCCGAAAGCACACCTTTTGTTTTCGGCCAGCTGAGCCCCTTCATCCTTGAGCTGCTGGCTCCTCTGCTTACAGCCCTCCTGCAGGACTTCCTTCCTCCGCTTGCTGGCCTGAGGCCAGTTCCCATCCTCCTTCTCAGCTGCATCCTTCTCATCAGCTGCTTCCGCTTCAAACTGCTGGGATGTGGCCTTGGATACCTTCTCCCCAATTCTCCTCTTCCACCCAAAGGAAGCCATTCTGGAAGATTTCAGAGACATAAACATAAACGGCTATGAGCGTATTTCTAATGAGCAGGCGGACCCAGACTACCAGGAGACTCTCAGCGCCTACTTGTGGGCTGAGGTAACAATCACCAAGGACGACTAATTTCAAAGGTGACATCTGGACACTACTGCTAACCTCATCTCCTAATGGGAGTGCTGTGCTCTTGCAGACAAACTCTGAATCCCAACAGGCTTCTGCCAACGCATACACAACACGCTATGGTGAAGTTTGCTCAAAACCACATCAGACGTGGGTGAGGGGAAGCAGCCAGTGGAGAAAAACAAGGCTGCTTCTTCAAGAATGAACAAACGGGAGAAGGGATGGGACTGGGGGAAGAAAGGTGGCAACCAAGCCCTTAGGTTAAGAGACTGACAAGACAAAATGGAGCCTAGTGTGCTCTACTCACTCCTGACTTTAAAACAACACTGAATGCTTGGGAGGCAGAGGCAGGCAGATTTCTGAGTTGGAGGCCTGCCTGGTCTACAAAGTGAGTTCCAGGACAGCCAGGGCTACACAGAGAAACCCTATCTCGGAAAAAGAAAAAAGAAGAAAGAAAACAACACTGAAAGAACATTTCCAAAAGACTAAATCACAATACAGACAGCCAACAGTACAAATAAGCCACTCCTGGATTCTAGTTGTCTTCATAATAGTAGGATTGAACTTCAAAAAACCTTTTTCTTTCAGAACAGCAATGCATTTGTTATGAAACTATATAATACCTAGAAATTCTTTCAAAGTCACTAACAGTGAGAAATGGCATGGAGCGGATGGCAGAGCTCACTTCAAAAGTCACTGAGGAAGATGGGAGACAGGCATGGACAACTCGATGTGCCTCTTTCTCCTTTCACAAATACTGAAATCCTCCTTAATATAAGTTTTTTATGCTTTGAGTGGTTTTTGTTGTCTTTTCAAAACAAGACCTACTATTTATACATACAGCTGTCCTGAAACTTAGAGTGGACTCTAACTCTAACTACCTTGGTCTCCCCTATGGTAACATTACCAGTGTGTGCCCCTGCACCTGACTGCAGGAGAGTTTTAGAAGGTTTAAATACTTAATGACCAACACAACTACTGGGAGAGTCAAAAATAAAAATAAAAAAACAACAACATAAAATGGCTTTGTGGGCCTAGCGTGATAGGTGAACGTTAAGGAAAAGGAAGAGTAGCTGATAGAACAAGGTGGACACTGGAAGTCTTCAGTAGTGCTTAGCAATAGGACTAAGAAACCCAGTCATTCATGAACTACACAGCTGGGCTTTAAGATACACGAGAATCCCTACAATTGGGTGTAACACTTTATATGCTGTGTGCATCCAGGAGCATGTAAGGTTTTATCTGTTTTTAAAGGAATGTGTAACCCTAAAGAGAAAGCAATGAGCTCAGGTCTTTTTGAAATCATCCGACAACAGGCATTATGAGAAGGAGGAAGTAGGGAAGACAGCAACACCAAGTTCATCACTGATGCACATGGCTGCAGCGAAGTACAAGCTCCAGGAAGAGAACAGCAACATGTGAGGGTGGCTATCAGTCCCTCCCACAGACAACCCCAAGGTCCTACCATAATTGAGGAATTATAGGTCACTAAACAAGAGAAAATGTAACAGATCACAGCAATGACCGAGTATTAATCACAGGCTGATGTAGGTGAACCATGTGCTCTCCAGAGAGCAGTGAGTTTTGGGAAATCCTGGGTACAAAATAGAGTATAAACTGTGCTACAGAATGAAGACTATGGAAGCTTCCTCCTTGGCCTCATCATAACACAAGAGAAATGTATTTCCTCTGTCTGAAAAATTATTATATACTATATACATACACTTGTGTATGTGTGTAAACATATATATATATATATATACACATACATATATATCCATCATCCCAGGGGAAAACAAGGAGGTAAAATGAAAGTATGGTTACTATGGACCACAAATCCAGAGGCATAGAGTGAAGACTGTCTGGGAAAATGGATGCTCAGAATGCCTTCAAAGGATACTAGAATACAAGAGGAGGAGGAAGAAGAGGAAAAAAGAAGTGGCAACGATGGTGGTCGTAGCTTTCTAGCACTTATTTCCCTAAAGGCAATGAGAACGTGGAACTTGCATTCTACATTACTAATGTGGGGCATCAGTGTAGTAGATCTATTAATAACAGAAAACCTGGTGTGTTTACTGAAGGCAAGTTCATTTTAAAACACTGGGAAAATCTGTCAGTCGTGGGGAAAGGATGAGGCTGAGAACAATGAGAAAACTCAAGTTAACAAATCAATGAGATCCCTACCACACTCCCCATCTCCCAAGCTAAGCCACAGTTGTTAAGTGCTGAGGACACATAAGGGTTAAGTCTCAGAGGATGGCTCTCTGCCTCACACCTTTGCCCTCTGAAGCTTGTGTCCTTCTCCTCCACATTTCTAAAGTTTCCACGCAGAGTCCAAACAAAACTAGGGATTTCATGTCCCCAAATTTCACATTAGTAGGAAAAGTAGGTTATAGCCATCTACTCAACATAAAGGAAAAAAAATAAATAAATGTATGCATCTGAGAAAGATGAAAAAAAAAATCTAACAAGTCCTTGTGGAGATTTGAAAAGACATAATAATGAAGAAACAGCAAGCAGCATCAAGGGCCCACGAAAGTAAAAAAGCAGGAATGTGTTACCAGTTTATAATACCAAGTTTATATTTTCTCCCAAACTGCCTGTGGACAAGGAGACTGAACTCAATTACAATACCGGTAAGTGCTATCAAGTGTGATCCAATGACCTGTCAGACAATGTACACTAGTGTCTTCATGAAAGTGAGCTTTAAAGAATAGAAGTTGGCCAGGCTTAAAGGAGGGAAGACTCCTGGCATGTGTGAACATCTTCCCCAGGGAAAATGTAATGCTTTGATCTGATTCTGAATCTTAAATGCTACTGGAGAGAAAATACAGACAATAGTCAATTAATGATTCTGGACTCCCCTTTTCGGTGATTAAAATGTCCTAAAATCAATTGATATAATGGCACGATTTTGTGAACAGCAATAACGGTTACTGAGTCATACAATCTATTGAGAGGAGTTGTATAACACGCCACTTCCATCTCAACTAAACTGTTTTCATCTTACGCTATGAGCTTCTTGTGCCTCTAGGTTGTGCTTGTAATTAGTACTCATTAAAACCGCTTGCAGAAGGAGCTTTGGTTGATCTGTATTTGGATGGATAAGGCGCCAAGCTTCTAAACACTTTCCACCCGGATAACATATCAAGTGGGTAAATCACAACTGTAAAGGTTTCGTGCTAACTCTCATGTGGAGTTAAAAGTCTACATGCTCTACAGAACTGATGAGTGGCATTAAGATTCTAAACGATGACACATGTACTCTAAAATCACGTACGATGCTCTCCACCGCAACCGCTCGACTTGACACTTTACATAAATAAGCTAAAAACGTCCTCCTGAACTGATTGCGTGAGAGGATGCGGCCACCCAAGATGGAAAAACACCGGCCGGAGGTAGAGAATCACAACCACCATCCTCCGAACAGGAGAGATGAATCAGCAGGTGAAGAATGAGAGACACGGATTGCCTCAAAATGCTACCCGAGGAGAATCCAGGATTCAAAACTGGCCCCTGCCTCGGCTGCAATAAAAATGAGCCCCGGCCATAGCAGTTCCTCCGGCCGCCGGGCCGTCACACAGAACCCTACCACCGCGCCCCATGCCCAGGACAGAGGCACTCCCGAGGGCTCTGTGGACCTCACCGGGACACCCTCGCCCCTCTCTCCCGCACGCAGCACCCCCGGCCCTTGCTTCCCTCTCCTGGGCCGTCTACCGCCTACCCGCAGCCAGTTACCTGAAAACCACTTCGTGGTGCGGTGTTTACATTCCACGTGCCCTTTGGCACCGGAAGCGGAAGCTATCCTGCAGGGGATTCTTCTCTACCTTGCCTGCCTGTGCTTCCCAATTCTTTATAAGAAAGCACGAAGTCATCCTGGGACGTTCTAAAGTCCAGCAAAGCGGACAGAAGAAAAGAAGACTTTCTTACCTGCCAGCGCCCTTCTGCAGGACCACTAATCCCAGAAGTCACGGCGGCGCCCTAGGGACTATGGGATTTGTAGTAGGGGCACCAGACCGAAGCGCCCTCTAACTGCAGCGGGGAGTGGACTCCGGGGCTTGAGGTTGTGCTTTGCAATACACACAGTCCTCAGGTAAATAAATGGCTTACCGCCTAGTCTGACAGGCCAAGCCGCTGAAGGTCTGTGAGATGCAGAAGAGGGGAAACAAAAAACAAAAAAAACTGAGCTGAAATAAGTGCAAAGGGGGGCTGTGCTGGCTTGTTTTTGTCAACATGACACAAACATAGACATAGCTATAGAACAGGAAATCTTAGCTGAGAAATTGCCTGTTGGGAAATCTGTGCGGGCATTGTCTTGATGAATGATTGATGTGGGAGGACCCAACCCATTAGAGGCGGTGCCACACCCTCGGCAGGTAGGTGGTCTGGCCCTAAGGGAAGCTAACTGAGCAAGCCTAAAAAAGAACCAATTACTGCTCTGCTTGAGTTCCTACCTTGATTTCCTTCTACAATGTGGAACTAGAAGCTGATATAAACCATTTCCTCCCCGAGTTGACTTTGGTCATGGTGTTTTATCCCAGTAACAGAAACCTTAAGTATGAGCCGATCAGGGAGGATTGGGCTGAACTGCATGCTTCCTGTGGAAATCCATAGCAGAGCCTAAAAGTAGCACCTGTCACTTCTTACAAGTAAATTATCAGGCTGATGTTAACACTAGGACACACTGAGGGAATTGAAAACTTACTAAGTTTATCCACATAGCTGTGCTACACAAAGCCAAGATCGATTTATGGAGACCACGCTTTTTCAACGCTCCACATCATGTCTTATTGGCTAGTTATGTGTTGAGGTTAACCAGTGAGTTATTTCTCCACTGGTAAAATGAGCCAATTCAACCCAGATTAAAATATATACAATTGCAGGTTTATTAAGAAGCTGCTCTCGGGCAGGTGAGTTCACTGGCCCCAAGGAAGGATGCCTGAAAAGGGAGAAAAGAGGAAGAGAAAGAGAGAAATCCCTCAGGCTAAGAGAAGGGGGCAGGGGAGACTGGGGAGGAGAAAACAAAATGTCTGAGTTATATAGCAAAGATCCTCTGGGGGAATGGAGTCCAGGCCCTGTGCTGAAAATTTAGGATTGGGAGCCAGTGTATACTAGGGACTGAGGGATGCTGGGAGAACCTGGAGGCCAGGTCTGCTTTGGTATGTAAAATATGCACCTAAATTGTTTGTTCCTGGGTCTGAAACCAAACAGAAAGATGGTAGGATGCTGAGATACCATTAGTAACACTCCCCCCCACACCCTCACAACCCCCCCCCACACACACACACACACACACACGTCACCAAAAGGACCACCAACTTCTATCTCTCCAAAATGTCAAATAGTCCCGGAAAGAAAACTCTTACCCAAGGCTGGCATTAAAGTCACTGATGCTGGCCCTGAGCAATGGCTTACTGCTCTTGTAGAGGTCCTGGGTTGAGGTCCAACATTCAACATAGAGACTCAAAACATCTGTGGCTCCAGTTACAGGGGAACTGTTGCCCTCTTCTGACACCCACAGATACCAAGTGTGAAAGGCCCTTCCATACCCAAAACTCGTACATATTGCCATTTTTCACAGAAGTGAACATTGGTGCTGGCTGTTAAAACGCCACAGTGATAGAGCTGCTACGTGGATTTGAGGTAATGATGGCAAATTCTAATGGTAGTGATGTAGTCCTCTGTCACACCATTACAGTGAAACTCTGGAACACAAGGTGAGACCTGGCTATATCACCTGGCAAGAGTCCCAATTTCCAGGCTCACTTTAATAAGCTAAGTATCACTGCTTCGTCAAGGGCATTTCTAAACGATGGCATTCATATTTCTATGATACCAAGTGCTTTTGCTGCTACGGAAGTGTGATGCCTCTCAAAAGAGAGTGAAGATTCCATGATGAGGGCTGGACAGAGAGTCCAGCAGTTAAGAGCACTGGCTCCTGCTCTTCCAGAGGACCAAAGTTCAGTTCCCAATACCAACATCTGGCAGCTCACAGCTTCTGTGTAATTACAGCTCTGGGAGTTTCTAACCCCACATTCTGGTCTCTGCAAGTGCCTGCACATACACACATACATAAGAATAAAATCAATTATTTTCTCTCTCTCTCTCTCTCTCTTTCTCTCTCCCCCTCTCTCTCTCTCCCTCTCTCTCTGTCTCTCTCTCTCTTAATGTATGTGAGTACACTGTAGCTGTCTTCAGACACACCAAAAAAGGGCATGAGATCCCTTTACAAATGGCTGTAAGCTACCAAGTGGTTGCTTGGAATTGAACTCAGGACCTCTGGAAGAGCAGTCAGTACCATCTCTCCAGACCCAATAAACCCAGTTCTTTAAGGCTTTTATAAAGTTCTACTGTCATGTGGAACACACCTGTTTTTGTTTTTTCTTTAACCGCTGACAAACTGATTATATTCATATTTAGGTCTTTGATCTTTTCTTGAAATGAACAAAGCAAGGGGCTTGTGAAATGGCTCAGCAAGTAAGGATGCTTGTTGCTGAACCTTGTGACATGAGTTCTGTCCCCAGAACTTACTCATTGGAAAGACAGTTGTCACCTGGGCTCCATACATGTGCTATGACATGCAAACACACACACACACACACACACACACACACACACACATTTTTTCACTTAAAGAAAAACAGTTGACAATGTCTGTTCCAATGACAAAATTGTACTCCTTATGTAATAATCTTGCCAGCTTCAGTGTGTCTAGACTTTGAGATGGATGGTGATTTCAGATACAATTTTTATTTATAATTTGATTACATTCATTAATGTTAATAAGAGTTGCCAAGTAAGTCGGTATATTCAATATAACCAATGTGTTACTGTGGTAGTCAGCCTATAAATAAATGAACTTCAGTGTTTCCTGCTCTTGGTGTTCACTTCTCTGTGAAGGTCTTTCCATATCAGAGTTGGTCTGTGGCACCTCACGCTCATATTAACATAATAGACACTCTGGTGGACCCGCTGTTCCTCAATCTGGATGGAGGTTCATGTGGTCACATTCACAACAACTCAGTCCATTCTTACATTTTTTGGTACTTTAGTGCCTATGTCCATCTCCATCCATCCCTAATAAGATGGTTGGAGCAGGACCCGTATCTTGCTGTCCTGGTGACATCTGTCATGAATGGTTAACAGTGGCCATATGAATGAATACACAGTGCTTGAGGCTCTGTTCCTCTTCCCAGTCTCTCAGGGTAGCTTAACCATGATGCCCTCGGCTCTGGTAAAGACTTGGCCATGTCTTCCAAATCAGTGAACAGCCTCTAAATATTTGGCACTATTGATTGGCATTTACAACAAACCGAAGCTTACTCATTCAGAAGAGGCCAATTTAATGGATGCAAGTTTTCACATGCCAGTTTCTTGTGTAAACTTGTAATGAAGATCTAGAAAAATGAGCTCTCCAAAAGAACTTTACATGCTGTTCATAACATCTCTAATTAAGCTTTTCTGATTATTTAGAAAGCTAGCAATCCTGCAAAAGCCTTAAGAATGCTGTTTCTAGATTGAATAGTAACTGAATTCTAGCAAGGATGGAAGAATTCAAGGCCTCTGTTTGTGATTGGTCTGTGACAGCTGCATCAGCATTTCCTGTCTACATCTTAATATTTCAGTACCTGAACGAGCCCAGATACTCAGCAATGAACAAGTGCACCCCCACCCCCACCCCAAACCTTGCTGAAATAAGAAAGACTGTGTAACAGGTGAAAAACAAACTTTTTTCTTTATTATGCCATCTTTCTAAATCAGGTTACTCTGGGCAAACATACATAAGCCACAATGATTGACTCCTCCCAACAACGGCTTACAGTCAGGCTGTGTGTGGAATTTCATTCATCATGTCAGAACCCACAATGAACAGGTGGAGGGGAGGAGTTAGAAGAATTTAGACAACATGGTTTTCTTTCCCAAGATGCCCCTTGGGATACATATCTTTACACACCCAGCCGCATGAGTTTATTTGTGAATGGTATCAAAGATCCAAAGGATGGGGCAAGGTAGGGAAAGAATTCATATAAAATTATCTAAAATCCCCAAACACTACAAAAGCATCTTAAGAAAAAAATAGAATCAAAGTAAAAGCAATGGTGTTTATTTCAGTGAAATTATTTTAAATTAGATATATTAAGCTCTTGCGTCTCCCGACTTGGTAGAAAAGATCCTTTCATGAGAAATCAACTTTAATGGCAAAATTTTTACATATCAGCAAAATCTGTTATATTTAATACTATGTATACAGTACTTTTCTGGCAAAGACATCACACAGCTTTCGGTTGTCAAGACAAAGTCAAAATATGGTTGCATAAAATCACAAAAAAAATATAAATTGCTGAAAAGATAATAAAAAAAGATTAAAAATCATTTGCATTGACTCCCTTTACATTTTCAGTATAAGAATTTGCAAACTACAATACATTTGTGAAAATTCTGTCCTGGGCTTGACATACTTAACTGAAAGTTGTCATTTCAGATATCCTAGCTTTAAAAAAAATTGACTGCAATAGTCTGCATTTATCATACTATTTATACAAGTGCAATATTTAAATATCTTCAAAATAAAACTCAGTAACTAAAAGGAATTACAGAATAACTTATAAAAGAAGCAAAGATTACAAAATTAACAAATTTTAGAAGGTCCTATTTAGTTGGCTCCTCCTTTTGTGCCCCGTCCCCCCCAACAGTTTATAGAGATATTCCTCAGTTCTATTTACAAATCTATAACTTTACAAATGCAGCCTTCTGTTCTACACAGGGGAACACAGCGCTGCATTCAGACAGCATAAGTGACATCCGGGAGCCCCACGCAGAGGGCACAAACACACAGGTATAAATACAGTCGGGAACTCAGGTAAATGGAGTCTCCATTACTTTATACAGCATTCAATTCGGAGTTGAATAAAACAAGCCCCGAACAAAAAGAAACGTCATTTTTGTCCGGAAGTCAGTGCATAAACTATAGTGTCATCTTTTATGCAAGCTATCATGTCCTCCAAATGCATTCTCATGTGGTTACATAAGTGCTGGACAGATTTGGGGATGGGGCAAAGTATTTTTAAATGAATGCAGTGGGGAGAAAGTCTTTTACAAAGGGGGGATGGTTAATGTTTAAAGAAAATGCATTTTCTTTCACATTGCTGGAGATCACTCAGCCTCACCACTGAGCTAGAGCCTATGACCGATTTCCTAAACTTAATGGAAACCAAATATGGCCAATATGAAATTAATTATGAGCTCACACAATACCAGCTTTGTCTAGTGTGACTTTAAATCTTCACTTACACCTATTATGCTATGCTACCACTAAAAGGAGAGAGGCATATAAATCAGAGATTGAAGAAAAATCACACTTCTTTAGCCACTCATTATTTTGAATTAAAACCTGAAATAAATTTGGCCAGTTTGAAGAAAGGATTTCTTCTACATCTTTTCAAAATAGTGTTATTAACCTGATTAAAGAACTACAAATAAAATCAGGCTGTAACTTAAATGGAATTCTGGGCAGTTACAGCTAATCTGGAAAACCAGGCACTATCTGGAAATTATTGATTTTACAATGGTTTCAGGAGGTTTTTAAAGGACATTATCATTAGTTTTAGAATGTGCTGAAGTATTCAGGGCTGGTATATATACCTTAACATCTCAATGGTTCAGAATAAAAGCAAACATATACTCAAATATATGTGCATATCTGTATATTATACATGTGTGGATCTAGAGAGCAAATATGGCCAAACAGTAGTTGTAGGAGCTAAGTAGTAGATACACATGCAGTCACTATATTCTTGCAAGTTTTCTTTCTTTAAAAATTGTCCAGAATAAAATCAGGGGTTAAAAACCCAATCCTAGTGTTTAGAGTGTATAAACAATGTCCTTTCTATGCACTGGATTGACTTAGAAAATACCCAATCAAATGACATTCAATACTGGCTGACATGATAGCATCTCTGTGCACTTAGAGAGCAACACGATTCACAACAGTGTGAGCAACTTGGCTCTTGGATCCAAAGCATGACTTCATATACAAAACATAAGGGCAAACCTGTAAAAGTATAAATTCAGGGCTCGGAGGGTCTGAACATATAAATTCTGGGGTTTGGGGGGCTCACAAGCCAAAGGAAAATGTTAAATCCAGACTGCTCTCTGAAATGACTTACTACACAAAAATAGCATTTTAAGAGGAATATGGAAATAGTTCACAATTTAACCAAAAATGGGAACTAGTAGCTATTTTGGAAGTTAAGGGGCCCAGAAAACAGCATCATCTAATAAGGTCTATGAGGATTCTAGGCAAATTCAGTAAATTCATGAAGCTAATATAAAATACATCAACATGTACTAATATATGAAGGCTTTATGGTAAATTTATGGTCTACAGAGACCTGTTACAGCAACTTCAAATGGCCAAAAGTCAAGTAAGCCTGAGACCTACAGTCCCCTTGTGTGTGTGTGTTATGCTGTGTGTACCTACTGAATACGGGATAACAGAGTGGTCCTGATTCAACTCTGCACATTAGGCTTTGAACGATCAATCATTTTCCAATCCCTGTGCAAACTGCATTCCAAAAGGCCAATCCTCAGTTATATATACACACATATATATAACTTGGTAAGTGGAAGTATTTGGCTATTATTTATTATGCATGCTTATTGCATCAAAGAAATAAGCAAAATTTTAGGTTTACTGTGCAAGAATTTTAATTAGATTTGCACACATTTCAAAAAATTCTATTGTATGACTTCCTGGTCTTGGAGCTACATCGACAGGAGAGGAGTCGAGGGAGGTTGCAGATGAGGTAAGAGAGGCTTCCGAGGGCTTCCCTTGAGCCTCCGTATCAGAGTCACTCCTTTGGCAAGATCGATAGTTGCTGATGGATCCCGATCTCTGTGGAGTAGCAGTCCCTGATTTGGCTTCCGTAATCTCATCTGGGTGAAAAGAATTTCAACGTTTTTATTATCTATTTCTCCCGCAAGTGTTTAAGTGGCACCTAAGTGAGACTACTAGCCAGTTCTCCAAGGCACATCGGTTCCATATACATTCTCAAATTGAGCGAGCGTGCCTGCGTTAAGCACCTTACCACTTTTACACACAGCACAAAAAATACATACAATGGCCAGTCAACATGGGGTACTCTTGACTTTCACACCAACTAAGGAACAGTAAACTAATAACCTGTAAATTAACATCACTGCTAGGAGATACTTATTAAAACTACAGACCCACTGGGCAGTGGCAAGCACACCTTTAGTCCCATCAATTAGGAGGCAAAGGCAACTCCGGGAGTTTGAACCCAGCCTGGTCTACAGAGTGAGTTCCAGGACAGCCAGGGCTACACAGAGAAACCCTGTCTCAAAAACAAAACAAAACAAAATAAAATATACAGAATCAATCACTTGAAATATGAAAGGTATCTTGGAACTTGTCTCACCTAGGAACCATTTTTACTGATATAAAAAAGCCAGAGAAGTCAAGGGAACCAAATGGACAGTAAGTTCCCACCACTCAAGAGCTCTACCCTCCCCACCTCAGGTCAGTGCTCTTACCCTGCAGCTTCTCAAATGTCACTTAGAGCATAAGCAAAAACAAACAAACAAACAAACAAAAAAAACCTATATATTTTTAAAGATTTTACAGAACAATAGTCAGGTGATGGTGATTGAAGCCACTGAGGCAAGAACTTCTATACTGAACTAAATCCCTTGCACCAATAAGCTATAAGACAACATACTACATGGAACAAGAATAACAGGTTTCACAAACGTCAGTCTTGCAGAACATAGGAAGTCACGTTTCCTACTGTATTAGCAGGAAAAGGCCAGGAAGCTTCCTAAGACATAGCTGAATTGGAGAGGACAGTGAGGAGGATGACAAGGACGTAGGACATGTATGACAATGTGCACTGGGGGCTGGGGAGAAGGCTCAGTAGATAAGGAGACTGCTGCACAGCATTCGGACCCTGCCACTGATCCTCAGACCCATGTCAAAGCCAGACCAGCAAGGGCACGCCCATTATGCCAACGCTGGAAGTTGGAAATGAAAGGATCCCTGGAGCTTGCTGGCCCGTGAGTGTACCCTGAAGGGCAACCACCTGTGTGCAAAGAGACCTTGTCTCCAAAGCAAGATGGAAGGTGAAGGAGGAAGGCACCTGACAGTGACTTCTGCAGCCCATCCAGTGTGTTCTGAGACACATGCCGAGGGAGGGGAGGGGAGGAGAGGGGAAGGGAAGGGAAGGGAAGGGAAGGGAAGGGAAGGGAAGGGATAGAAAAGCTAGAGAGAGAGGAAGGGAGGAAGGTGCCATACTGAACCTTACCACTTTGCATGGTTAATTTTTATCCAAAAAAAGAAAACAAAGACTATAAACCAAATTAGGTACCAAGCCTAACACATCACCTCCACGGTTTTGTGTGTACATACCATCAATACTACGGAAATCCAACAAGTAAGTCCTACTATCCACTTGGTATAGTTGCAGACTCATTTTGGAAAATGTGCTTGTCACAGGATTCTTCCTCCGTACACGCAAATAATAGGGGTTTACAACCTAGCATTGGATACGGACAAAAACAAAGGTACATCACATCAGTTCTCCTACAAAGGGCTTTTGGCTACAGGCTCACCAGAGAGCTTGCCTTCTTACCTTCCATTCATAATCCAACTGCTTGATTGCTCTACATACTTCTGCCATGATATCATTGGGTCGGCTTTGACTTCGAATTCCCAAATGCCATTTTGCCTTCCGTACACCTTGGTGTTTGGATTTCTGTGGGTTTAATTCATCCAGGGTGTGCCGGGCCCGTGGTGTTTCGGCAACCAAGAATGGTACTCTTTCAGGGTGAGGCCGAGTTAAATGGTGGTCATCCAGGAAAGAGTCAGGTGGGCTGGTTGCCAGATAGAAATCTTTGGCTTCGTTCATTATTCTCCTGTTGTCTATTATGAGGTGGTAGGCGACAGCCAGCGGGTCCTGGTGGTTTCTGTTGTACAGGCAGCTGAGGACCTCCTCCTCTGAACATTCAAACTTCTCACACACTTCTTTCAAGGCTTCGTCATCAATCATGGTTGAACTATAAGATGGGTCCTCAGGAAAGAGATACTTCGGAAGGTCCTGTTTAAACCACTCGTGTTCCCTAAGAGAGACAGCAATGGTGGAAGAAGGATTTTCAGTTAAAGCAAGAATAAAAGTAATAGTTTCAAGAGTTTAGGATATGAGTTACTACTTGTGCTACATTACTATAGTTGTTCTCTTTAAACTGGTTTCCCTCTTCTAGCTCATACTTCATTGAATATGCTAAGAAAAACATTATAGTCTGCCACTTATTTTTTATTTATGTACTTTTATGTGTATGGGTATTTTGTCTGTATGTACAATTTGTACACCAAAAGAAGGCATTGGAACCACCACTGGACTACAACCATAGATGGTTGTGAGCCACCATGTGGTTCCTAGGAATTGAACTCAGGACCTCTGGAAGAGCAGCCAGTGCTCTTAACAGCCAAGCCATCTCTCCACCATCTCTCACTAATTTTTGAGGATCAAGGCAGCCAGATTTGGTATGCCACCAGGTACAGCATTTGCTATCACATTTCAATTATGAAAAAATACCTAAAACATGTGCGAATATATGTCTCACTTACATATTTTATAATATCCATTTAATAAACTGAGTCTGCCTCCCCATCTGCCATGCCCAGCTACTTGGAGTCTTCTTTTCAGCGGGTCTTTTTGTTTGTTTTTGTTTTTGAGACAGGGTCTCTCTCTCTCTCTCTACAGAGCTGATTGTCCTGAAAGCACTACGTAGACCAGGTTGGCTTAGAACTCACAGGATCTCCCTGGCTCCACCTTCCAAATGCTGGGATTAAAGGCATGGACCACCACACCCAGCTTCAACAGGACTTCTAGCATAAGGAGTCAGCGGCAAGGAATCCAGCTCAAAGTCCCATGTGCCCTAATGTTTTCTACTCATTACTCATCTTTAGTTCCTTCTACTTCCAGTATCAGTAAAACGTGTAGTCTAGCCATCAGAAGAAGGAACTAAGGAAAACAAAAGTAAAGAAACACTGATGACAGGCTATGGTGGCCAGGGAGTACTGAGTGTTCATGAGACATGACTTACGTCAACCTGAGAAGCACAGCCGCCACTATCAGTCCTGCTTTATTTAAACTATCAGGTTAAACCATGATACACAATGCAGCAATTTCTCAATACTCAATTGAGCACAATACTCAATTCCCTATGACTCAAAGTATATTGCTACAAGAAAAGTGTGTCATTAATAAAATGAAATTTCTCTCATATCTTAAGACTCGAAAAGGTAGAAAAATACATTGGTTTAAAATTACCTAATATTGCTGTGCAGTGGTAATACCACATGCCTTTAATCCCAGCACTCAGGAGGCAGAGGCAGGCAGGGCCAGCTTTGTCTATAGAGTGAGTTCCAGGACAGCCAAGGCTACACAGTCTAGACAGACAGACAGACAGATGGTTTGTTGGTTGATTGGTTAAGTAGATAGATAAAGTGAGTTACCTGATATCTTTTATTGTGGCCCTCTTCATGGGATCTACCTGTAGCATATGTTTCAAAAGGCTGATTACTGAGGGGTTTAAATACTGAGGGGTATAAAAGATCCCATCACATATCTTCTTAAAAAGAGTTGGCACATGGTCATCATCAAAAGGGAGGGTTCCACACAGCAAAGCATAGAGAATGACCCCACTGCTCCAGATGTCCACCTCGGGGCCTGCGTACAATCTGCATAGAGAATGCTAACTATATTAATCACAATATCAGAAAGCATCAGTCAACACTCTTCAAATACAAATACTTTATGAAGAATACAAGAAAATAATTTTTAAAGAAATCAGTGGTCAGAATATGGTATCTAAGCGGTTGTTGCACATCACACATGAAGATACTAGTCTTATCAGTCTTACCTTTTTAAAAATAAGCTATATTGTAACTTGTGATCCATGGGTCAAATTGCACTACCTTACTTGACCCTCAAACTTCCTACCAATAAGGTCAGCCCTTGAGCCATCATGATCAATGTTGATTTGAGCCACAGAGATAGCTTTTTTTAAGTACCTTTTTTGTTCCCCCACCCTCACCTTTAAGTAACTTTTATTGTGTGTGTATGAGGGTGTGTGTGTATGTGTGTGTGTATGGGTGGTGTGTGTGTATATGAGTGTGTGTGTGTGTTGTGTATGTGTGCACATGCATGTGCGTGTGTAGGGTGTGCATATGCCATAGTGGGTGTGGAACTGAGATGACAGCTTTGTGAAGTCAGTTCTCTCCTACCTTTACCCAGGATTCAGGGGTCAGACTCTATAGTCACTGGGCAGCAAATGTTTTACCAGCTGCACCAACTCGCTGGGCCCAAGATTCAAGTCTGTAGTGACAGACTCTGAACCCATTTCTGCTAAAACCCTTACATCAAAAGTTCAGGAAGCTTGAGCTGCAGAAGCAAGCCAAGGGCAGTGGAGCTCACAGAACACTCTCCCTCTCTGTGGGAGACACTATCCTAACTAGCTGTGAACCAGCTGAACCATCCCGAGTCTGCCTTCAGGGGGAAAACGAACCCTCACAGTGAGGGTAAACACTGTTCTCAAACTGAGTGCTCCTATTCGCACAGACCTCAAGGAAAGACATCCAAACTGAACGAATTACATTTCCCTAAGAGCCCATTTTATGCATGCTTGAACATGAGGCATGCCTTTTTTCTTTAGTTATATTCCCTATAGTATTTAGATTTTGAATTTTTCTCATATCAAAGGAATTAAGAGAGAAAACACAAATGAATCTTTTTGTTTGTTTGTTTTCGAGACAGGGTTTCTCTGTATAGTCCTGGCTGTCCTGGAACTCACTTTGTAGACCAGTCTGGCCTCGAACTCAGAAATCCGCCTGCCTCTGCCTCCCAAGTACTGGGATTAAAGGTGTGCGCCACCACTGCCCGGCCAAATGAGTCTTTTTAATTCGCCTCATTACCTTTTCTTTGAGCAGTCAAAGAAAATAAGCCCATGAACATAGAAAGCACAGGGATATTTTTTAATTAGGTCCATCACCATTCGAAACATTTAAACAAGGAAATGGTTGGGGTGGACAGGACTGTGGACATTGGCGAGCAACAGGCTTCTCCTACCTCATTTGTGTTTCAGCGGCAATGAGGTAGCTATGTCTTTCTGTTTGCTTTGATGTTTGCTTGTTTTTTATTTCTTTCTTTGCTTGCTTGTTTTTGCAACAGCATTTTCCTTTATTCCCGAGCTGGCCCTGTCTCGCTAAGGAGCCTGAGCTGAAGACAAACTCAGATCCGTCTGCTGTCTAACCTCCTGGGTAAAGAGATTACAGTGGTGCACCACCAAGCCTAGCCAACGCATTGATCTTAAAAATAAATTCTCTGGGCTGGAGGGATGTCTCAGCCATTGAGGACCTGCACTGTTCTTACAGAGGTCCCTGGTTTAATTCTCACCCCCCACACAGGGCAGCTTACAACTGCTGGTAGCAATAGCTGAGGGGTGGGATTGGGGGATGGGAGTGGGGGCTCTAACCTCTGTCAGCACCTACACTAATGTACACATACCCTCACACAAACACACATACATATATGACTTAAAATAAAGTCTGTCCTTTAAATTAAATTTTACAACTTCTGAGCAAATATCTTTTCCCAGACCACTACCTCACTTCCAAATTTAGGTTTGCCTTCTCTTTGTTAATAAACTGTCTCTATCACAGAGGAGGAAGAAGAGGAAGAGGAGGACAAGGAGGAGGTGGAGGAGGAACTTGAACCTTGAACAAAACAAGGAAATAAAACAAAAATTAAATTTTGTTTTCACACTATTTAAAAAGTAACTAATGAAAATACATCCATATTTTAGTGCTAGATAGTAGTTCAGAGTTCAGCAGTCTCACACTGCAATCTCTAGCAGATCTAGATCAAGACTGAACATAAATGAGTCTCTCTCCTTCCTTCTCCCTTTTTATAACCCTTTTGCCCCTCCCTTCCCCTCACTTTTCCTTGATACTGGGTCTGTATAGCCATGTCTTGGCATCCATGTGCAATACTCAGGCTATAGGCATTCAGCATACATTCAGCCTGTCTGTTTTTTAGAAGACCACTTCTTTAATTTCCTTCCTCATAAAACATGAAGCTACCACATGAGTGCCATCTATTTGAATACTTATAAAACTACATATGACATTACACTTGTAACTCTGTTCTGCTTTCTGTGCGTTCTAGTTTGGTTTGGTTTTCTTGAGACGGTGTCGTGATAGCTAGCACAGAGTGACCTCGACCTCTCAAGCAAGGATTGCCCATCATGTTACGTTTTTCAATGTTTGCCTAAGTAAACCATTCCTCATGTGTAAGTATTTCAGTAGGCAGGTTCTCAGTGACATATCTACCTTTACAACGGATTAGCTTTCAATTCTCCCACCAGAGACAAAAATTAAAGTACTTCATTCTAACTACTTTACCATGACTTTCAAACCAACATTCTCCTCTCTATATAGATTTGTTTATCCACTTGTTTTTTATTTATTTCTATTATTATCATTATTATTATTATTATTTGTGTGTGTGTGTGTGTGTGTGTGTGTGTGTGTGTGTGTGTCTGTGTTGATGTAAGTATGCATGCATGTATGTAACTGCTTGCAGAAACCAAGAGTGCATTGGGTCTCCTGGAGGTAAAGTTATAGACAACTGTGAGCCACCCAGATTGCAGTTGCCAGGTCCCAAATTCCAGTCCTCTAGAAGAGCAGTGAGTACTCATAACCATTAAGGCATCTCTCCAGCTCCTTGTGTATTATTCTTAAAATAGAAAATATGCAAGTGCGGAAATATATTCCCTTCTTTCCGTTACAGGATATCTTATCATATTGTAAAACCCCAAGATTGTGTTATTATTTACTGAAAAAGCTGCTTCTAGTTGTGATGTGCCTCAGCCTCAGCACACACCTTTAATCCCTGTGGCTGGAACACAGACACGCCCTAGTCCGCACCTTTAAACCCAAACAACAAAGGCAAAGTTAAGTTTATAGAAGGAAGCACCCATGTTTGAAAGCAGATTCTAATTGAGTGGCAGTCAAATGGCAAATCAGAAAAAGACAAAATAGGACGTACCCAACCTCTCACTAAGGGCAAGTGCAGGGAGAGGAAGGAGGCCATTTTACCAGGACAGCTGTACAGAGACAGGTTGCAGAGGAAGGACAAGCCAGACACAGGTGAAGACAGAACAAGCCAAAGACTGAGAAGGAGCCAGATTAGAACGGATCGACAGAGATAGCTGGAGGTCAAGCGGGGCAAATTCAGGAGAAGCCCAGAGGAGCCAGGTTGAATCAGTTATCATGGAGAGGAGTTTGAGTCAAAGCATCTGAGTTGAATCAGCCATAGATCAGAAAGAACAAGGAAGGGGTGAGCTTGCTTACCCAGCAGCAAGTCTCAGAGGCTGAAGTCTTTTTTAGGCCTAGATTAGATTGTACACAAGCTAGAAGCTTCCAGGACTAGGCCGACGTTAGCAGGCTGAGACAGTAAGCCTAGGAGATGACAGTTACTGCAGACAGATGTGTCACTTTTACAGCCGCGTCGGTGACATTACATCCTCAAGGCAACAGCAGACTAACAAACTTAAGAGAAATAAGCAACTACAAATATCTCAAAAGTAGCAGAACATCAGGCACTACCTTCCGGAAATGACTTCTGGTGCAGCATAATTGGGTGAGCCACAGCTTGTTCTTAAAAATTCACCATCTGACATCATGTTTGAAAGACCTGAAACAACAAAAAGTGGCCACTCAAGAGTTCCCAAGGTCAAAAAGCAAGTAAAAAAATCTATTAACCAAAACCGCTAAGTTTGTATTAACAAGATCAGCTACGATAAAAAGAACAAAACAAAACAACTTTAACTTGATCATAGTCTTTATTTCCTAAATATTCTGACCTTATACAAAAAAATGTATGATGAATTTCAATATCTAGAGTTTAATGTGTATATACTAAACTAGTGGTGGTTTTGAATACTAGAATATCCTTGAAACGTTTACATTTTAATATAGATATTGCTAGGCAAAATAGACTCAGATGAACAGAAAGATTTCTACCAGCCTCCATCTCCAGAATTCTTTTTTTTTTTTTTTTTTTTTTTTTTTTTTTTTTTTTTTTTTTTTTTTTTTTTTTTTTTTTTTTTTTTTTTTTTGGTTTTTCGAGACAGGGTTTCTCTGTGTAGCCCTGGCTGTCCTGGAACTCACTCTGTAGACCAGGCTAGCCTTGAATTCAGAAATCCACCTGCCTCTGCCTCCTAAGTGCTGGGATCAAAGGCGTGCACCACCACTGCCCAGATATCTCCAGGATTCTTAGATTGAAGGCATGTACCACTACATCTGAAAACCAACTTTATAGCATTTAAATATAAATTTTTTAAAAAGTTTCCTCATATAATTCATCTTTCTAGATTCCAATGTTATGTCAATAATTCCATCCCACTTTCTATTTTCTCCATACTTGACCAAAAAAAAAAAATTAGAAATTAAGTTGCTACCTTCTTGACAAATAATAGTCATTTCTTTTCAAATGATCTATCTGATGTTAACAGGTTAAAATATTTATGATCGGGCTGGTGAGATGGCTCAGCGGGTAAGAGCACCTGACTGCTCTTCCGAAGGTGATAAGTTCAAATCCCAGCAACCACATGGTGGCTCACAACCATCCGTAATGAGATCTGGCTCCCTCTTCTGGAGTGTCTGAGGACAGCTACAGTGTACTTACATATAATAAAATAAATCTTTAAAAAAAAAAATTTATGATCACAAAACTGAATTTCAGGGCTGGCAGGTAGGCTCAGCAGGTAAAGGTCTTTACCACTGTACCTGACAACCTGAATCCACCCTCTAAGACCCACATGGTGGAAGAATAAAAACATCCCCCCAAAGCTATCCTGTGACATGTGTATGTGTGTGAAATAATTAAATCTCTTTATGATCAACTTTGAAGACATAAGATTAAGTGCCTACCTTACTGTTTTCCCTTTTGAATTCTAGTATACCCCATAAACACTACCAGAAGACCATTACTTATCCTCATTAAACAGTTACAACTGTCCTTACCAAAGTCAGCTATCTTTGCATTCATGTGTGCATCAAGCAGGACGTTTTCAGGTTTCAAATCTCTGTGGACCACCATATGCCTGTGACAATAATCCACACCAGAAAGGATCTGCTGGAACAGACGTCGACTTTCCTTTTCATCCAACTACGAAAAGAAGAAAAGCATTTTAAGCTGTGCCTCTCAATGAAAACATTCTTATAATTCTCCAGCCTATAAATTGTCAAAGCATGAAAGCTTTCAGGTGAACTTCACCCATGAGATACTTTTGAAATGGACAAGTAAGGTGTGCACCTCTACACTGAAATGCCAAGGGCTTACGGGGACCACATCAGCAACTCAACTCTCTGACCCTACCGAGTACATAAGCTAGACTTAAAGACACATCTTTTTCTGTAGCTCATGGGCTACTTCTAGTACTTTCAACTTCTACCTGAAACTGGGAATGTTTTCTAATTAGTGATGTTTAAACCTTCCCTCCTTCAATAAATATTTATTGAGCACATTCAATATGCTGTGCTGGTTAGATATCCATAATACAGAAATGAGTGAAAGGAAGGCCCTACTATATATAATAGACAAAAATAAGGCCAAAAACAAAACAAAACCATGAGCAGCGTAACAGTGGGGAGAAAAGGGTCACAGAGTGATACAGAAAGCGTTCCAATGAGCAGATACAAACCCATGGGGAAACAGATGCTCTTAGTCAAACTCAGTGGTTCCCAGAACAAAACAAAGTCATGAGAGTAAACCAGGGACCTGCGGGGAGGAGGGGAAGGCAGGAGTGGGAGAGAAGGGGGTCAGGGAGGGAGAGTACACAGAGGGCGCAGAACACATGGATGCAACTGTCAAAGAGCAAATCTAATCGAAGAAAAGGGAGAGAAAAAGAGAATACACCAAGTGATGCTTGTATGGGGGACGATTACAGACGACGAAGAAGTGACAGGTAAGTATTGGAATTGAGCCACAGCGCAACGATAGCCTGTACTCTGATATTTAAGCTATTTTTTAAGTTGTGGTGTGGGGTGTGTGTGTGTGTGTGTGTGTGTGTGTGTATGTGTGTGTTCATCTGCCTGCAGGTGCCTACAGAGACAAGAATGCTAAGAATGTTGGATCCTCTGGACCAGGAGTTACAATCAAGAGCCACCTGACATGGGTGCCATCTACTGAGCCATCTCTTCAGGTCCAAGATGTTTTCATTTAACCAAAAGAAAATCCTTGGCACCTTTACCTTTTGCATGTTTCCTGAAAGAAAAAGCTTGCACTACAATTAAAATTTTTAAGTACAATCTTTTAAAAATCATCTTCAAATCTCTGTATCTTCTGGCGTTTGCTCAACAAGGGATGAGCAGTGCTGCTTTACCCATGCTCCAGGACAGAGTATTTAATAAGTAAGCTACTGACCCCCCAGGCAAGGACGCTCACATGAGATCCTCTGGCAGGTCATGAGTGAACATCCTAAATCCAGAATCCTACACCTTCACCGCATGGATAATGTGGGGACAAAGAGAAACCAGCCATTGCTTTGAGTACAAAATTAAAACTGCTACTGAGGTGTAGCGTACCCTTACCCTGAAATGTAAGATCCTCTCCCTTAAGAAAAAGACACTAATACTTTTGCAATCTCACACCTTTGTTCCAGTAGATGTTTATTTAAAAAAAAAAAATTATACAAGAGGAAGAGAAAACTTAACAAATGATAAGTAACAGAAAGGCTGCAAAGGTGAAAAGAATTTGATTTATAAAAATACAGTACAAAGAATGGCAGCGACTAAAGGAAGATGAGACAGGTGAAAGCACACTCCCAGCTGATAAACATCACACACTGAGTCTTTTTTTTTTCTTTTTTCTTTTTTGGTTTTTTTGAGACAGGGTTTCTCTGTGTAGCCCTGGCTGTCCTGGAACTCGCTCTGTAGACCAGGCTGGCCTCGAACTCAGAAATCCGCCTGCCTCTGTCTCCCAAGTGCTGGGATTAAAGGCATGCGCCACCACAAGCGTGAGAGTCTTTTGTGTCACTCCCTGTTGTGTCGCCCCAGGGTGCTGTCAGCAACACACAAGGCCCATAAAACAAAAAGATGGAGAGACAGCGGCCATCAAGAGGAGTGTGTGGACAGCAGAAGGAAACTCAGCAAAAAAGAGAATAGCAAAACCAAATCCTGAGGAGAAAATGAACACAAGTGCCCTCGGAACCCTGGGAACCCTGAGGAGTGGGCGTGCCATGACTTTCTGAAGCAGTGAGGGCCGGGCGGAAACAAGACAGCAGGCCTCTGCATAAAGCTGTAGGGACCACCAAGTGGGAGTAAGACCTCTAGCTCCTCGGGTGGGCCAGGCCAAGCCAGGCCATTCTCACAGGCTCCGAGGCAGGAATAAGGAAGATGTAGATTATGTGCATACTAACAGGAAAGACCTGAGCCCATCTCCCAACTCAGTTCCGACAGCTAAACCGACACCTTCAAGGAAATAGGAAAAAAGCAGATACGGAATCAAACGAAGAGAAAAACACTTGTGCTTGTGAGCAAAGAATTTACCCTACCAAAATTAATGTCTTCACCAACGCAACCTGTGGGAAAACCGTAAATGGCACACATCCATGGGCTTGGCATGGTGGGACTTTGTTCTGACATTTAAATGGACAGCTACGAATCGCTAGGTATCTGATTAAGAGTAAGGGGAAGTGGGGACAAAATGAGCAGAAGGAAAAAAATAAAGGGGGGGGGCGAGTGGAAAGCAGGGAAAACGGAGCGGTGCAGTGGCCAAAAGACATTTAAAACCAAAATGTCGTTCTCAAACAGGTAAGGCTGTGTCTGTGAAGCCAGACAGGCAGCTGTCCAAAGGGAATTTCAGAAAATAAGGCAGAGGACTGAAATACAAACATGTGACAGCTGGAAGTTTGGCATTCAAAAGTTAACACTAAAGACACCCCCACAATGTATAGCAAAATGACTAGAAATGACAAACGGGAGAAAAGAAAAAGAGATGAGAAATGCAGGCATTGATTAATTCAGGAAGAATTCCTCCAGGCGACAGGAATGGGGCCTTGAAGGATGAGAAAGGGAAAACTTTAGGCAGAAATTAACCACATTGAGAAAAAAAGACTAGCATGCTTAATGAGTTTGATTCGGATTAAAGAGATACAGTATGTAACATGAAAGAATGAAGAAGAATGCAAATAGCTTCCGACTGAAGGGAGCAAAGCTCTCTTCTCTGCCAGATGTGGGTCTTTCAGAAGGGTGCTGTGCCAGTCAGATAATGTGAGCGTAAGTATGGGCTCAGTATTTGTGCTAAATGTCTAACTAAATGTCTTCAAGATTCCTTCAAACACTAAACTCTGTAAGTCTACTTCCTAGTTCCTTCAAAATCCCTATTCCTTTCTACTCCAGGTACATCAGAGTTCAGAAACCAAAACATGAATGCAACTTAAATGTGGCCAGGGTTGAAGAGCAAGGCCTACATCATTTAAATACTTAATAATGTATTTTGGGAGGAACACTTAGGAAAGCATATTAGGAAAGTTTAGGAAGCATATTAAGAGTGTGCATAGGGGCTGGTGAGATGGCTCAGTGGGTAAGAGCACTGACTGCTCTTCCAAAGGTCCTGAGTTCAAATCCCAGCAACCACATGGTGGCTCACAACCATCCATAATGAGATCTGATGCCCTCTTCTGGTGTGTCTGAAGACAGCTACAGTGTACTTACATATAACAATAAATAAAATCTTAAAAAAAAAAAAAAAAAAAAAAGAGTGTGCATAGGCCAGGCACACCTTTAATCCCAGCACTTGGGAGACAGAGACAGGGACATCTCTATGTACTGGAGGCCAGCCTGATCTACATGGCAGCCACACAGTGGCATAGTGTGACCCTGTCTCAAATAAATAAATAAATAAAAGTTTGTATTGCTAAAAACCTTAAATCTGAGAATTATAAATTTTAGGGACTTAATTGAACTCTGTATAGCACTAGTAAATCGCGTGACCTTGGACAAATACTCAACAAGTAGGTTTTATATCCATGTCGATTAAATGGGCTCAGGGAATGATCACCTTTGAGGTCCTTTCCCTCTAAATAGCCTATGATTCTACACAAATTCATGCTAAGGGGACATATTACTAAACAGACCTCTGAAAATTGCTTGCTGACACTGTAATACAATAAGGGGGACAGAGGAGTTACCAAAATATGTACAGGATTAAATGAGAACTGCTTACCCTTCCATTTTTACAGATATAATCAAATAGCTCTCCTCCAGAGACATATTCCATCACCATGAAAATATCAGATGGTGTACTGATGACCTGGTACCTGGTGAGAGAAAACATTATCTCCTGATATTAAAACACGTGTATTCATCCATTCAGTAAAGATTTACTAAGCCACCTATAAGATACCAGGTACTGTGCTAGCTGCTAGAAGTCTGTGGGGGAAGCAAAGCCAATCTCCTGTTTTTGTTATGGTCCTGATGCAGGTGCCAGGAGACAGACAGTAAGCAAGTTTGTTATGTTCTTGATGCAGGGGCCAGGACACAGACAGTAAGTAAGTAAGAGGCAGAGCATGCGCTGCAACAGAGAAAGCAGCCTCTTCTATACAGAGTTCTCCAGGAAGATCACAGAGTACACCAGAGCAGAGCCCCAAGGAAGGGAGGAGAGGACTACCTTGGCCGGGAGGAAGGTGAAATGGGCAGAGGGAAGGAACAACCAGGGGCAGGGCCCAGTTGGGAGCCTGCTTGGCACACTCATGGTAAGGTAAGAGCAAAACAAGCCGGGAGAGAAAACAGGACATAAAGCTAGTCATTGGAGACCAGAGATGCAGAGCTCCACAAGCCGGGAGGGAAGAAAGCTTGGGCTTTTATTTAAAGGAATGTGGAAAGCTATGGGATGTTTTTATGCTGGCAGTCACGTCAAAAGAGTAAGCAGTGGCGGTATGAAGACGGAGAGAACGCTCAGAAGATGCCCATGAGCGGTGAGGTAGCACAGGCCAAGTGTGATGGTGTTAAAGGATGGAGAAAACAGTCAGAGATACATTCTGGAGGAAGAGATGGAGTGATGGTGGGAAGAAGGATAAACAGGATTGTTAATGATGCTCCTACATTGTCTCTGTCATCCCCCCTCCCACCCCCGGGTTAAGTGACGATTAACCGTGATGATGGTGAGAACGGTGTAGGAAGCAGAGCTGAAGAGATGATGGGGAGATGAGACCTCGACCAGGTTCTTTGAAAGACCCCGTGGACACCCCAATGAGTGAGGAGCAGGCACAGGGCCTGGAGATCAGAGAATGGGTCTCAAAGCAAGGACTGTACAGTTGGGGGCCATCAGGAGACATGATAGAGCAAAACACTTTAATAAGTGAGAGATAAAAGCAAAACGGTTGTGGAGCCAGCCAGTTCAACGGACAAGTCCCGGCAGCTTTAAAGTATCGCCTACATGGTAACACAGAAGGTAAGAAATGAGTTACCCGTGAGCCTCACTGCAACCAATAGGATTACGGTCCTTCTGAAATACCGGCTCCCTCAAAGCCCGGTCTGCATGGTCACGTACAAGCAGGGTACAGGGAAAAGATCTCTAGTACACAGTCGTCTCTCCTGAGCCTGATCCCCAGCATGTAAAAAAGTTGAAATTTGAAGCTCAAGAAATTCTCGCCTCTTTTTTTTTTTTTTTTTCCTTTCAGGTGGTACAGGAGACCAAACAGGGCCTGGCACCTGCTACAGAAACTTCTAGTAGCAATCCAACAGTTGGTACTACCGGTAAAAACAGTAGCACCGAGTACTGTCAAAAGGGCCTCTTTCCAGACAACAGGAAGAATAGGAATACGGTGGATATGAGCCATGCTAAAACCCGAGGGCGGGCTCTGTGACTGGCAGTGAACCGGGGTCAGCGACAAGAGCAGGAAGACACCTCCAGCCTCTGAAACAGGAAGAAGGCCAGGCCTCACTCTGGTTTGCCAGGTCAGGCGGGTTAACTACAGGGATGAGCAGATGGATGAGAGGAGCAGGTTAATGAGCTGGGCTTACAGTTTGATGATGTGAGGGTGCCTGAAGAGCTTCAGGTTCTGAATCTCCCGACGGATTTTTCCCACCACGTCAAGGCTCCGAATCTTCTGCCGGTTGAGTATCTTCACAGCAACTTTATGCCCAGTCAACTCATGCTTGCCCACTGCGGAAGGAATAATTTTTAATGTGTTAGCACTGGTTCTGATGGATAATATACTTTGGTGTATTATACTAGAAAGCTAAACACTCAGAAGATACTGGAGCATCTTTCCTGCCCTCCTCCCCAGTTATACATGTGAAAGTTTAGCCTTAAGTCAGGAGGACACACACACAAGGAACTGCTCACCAAGAGTGGATTTTGGGAAAAGGGAATTTGGACCAGTTACAAGAGAGAAAGAGGAAAATTCGGCCTTCTGGTACTCAAATCCCTTTAACTCACTATTTATTTCTAAACTACTGTACATAGAAAATAAAACTATCTTTTATTTGAAAACCTTCTGTAGATGTTCACACGCAGAGAAACTGGTACACCACCATTAAAATCATGTATGTGGTAAGGATTCAGACATGGTAGCCTATGCCTGCAACCAACAGATGCCCAGTCAGGGGACTGAGAACTAAGGGAAGGCCCGGGCTACGTGGTAACACTGGATCTCAAAACAAGAAAATCAAGCAAAAGCCATAACATAGAATAGCTGTATCTTCCCCTCAGAATGCAGGGCTGGAGAGAGGATGGCTCGCCAAGAAAGAGCTGTATACGCAAGAAGCTCTAAATTCAAATTCCCACAACACACTTTTAAAAAGAAAAAGAGAAGAACCTAGCATGATCCCTGCCTATAACCCCAACACTGGGAGAAAGAGGACAGGTTGGCAGAGACGGGATTACTGGTGCTTACTGGCTAACTACCTAGCTCTAGTTTCAATAAGAGATCTTGTCTCAAGGAAACAAAAGCAGAGAATGGTAAAGCAAGCCATGTTCTCTGGCCTGACATATACACATACAGCACACATATGCCCAAAACTACATACACGAACTCCCCTGGGACACTGACATGATCCCCTATCATTAACAGCCCCTGTGATTGGCTACTGCTGCTGTTGTTGTTTTGTTCTGTTTTCAATTTTGGCTCAATGGCAAGTAGTTTCCATTTTCAAATAGAAAATTTTAAAATACGTGGATTTTAGGCCAAAGAGACGACAGCTTAGTGGCACGAGCGGTGCTTCTAGACAGTCCAGGTCAGACTCCCGGCACTCGCGTGTGGCCTGCAACCATCTATAACCCCAGTTCCAGGGGATACGAGAACCTCTTCCAGCCTTCTTGGGCACTAAGTACAGACATGGTGCACGGATATATATGTAGACAAAACATTTATGCAAATAAAAGCAGATAAATCATGTTTAAAGAGATTCCATCTTGCCCAGACCCACCCAGACAGTCTATGTCCAGATAAAAATTCAGATACTGCTGCTGAGGCAAAGTCCCCCAAAACATAAATCTGTGTGCCCTTTCTCAGGAACCCATGGAAAAACACAGATCCTATCAAAATCAGAAGAGAGACAAGAACATCAACAAGATGACAGCACATCTAGTGAAGACAGTGCCAGCTCAGGCTTGATGTCCTGGTCTTGGGAACATTGCTGCTAGCTAGCTCCAGGCCAGCAAGGGCTGCAGCACTGGATAGGGCCACTGGCTGGAAAAGCAAACAAAGCAAGCTGTGGTAGTGCATGCCTGAATTGCCAGCATGTGAGAAGAAGAGACAGGGAGTTTAAGGTCACTTTGGCTACAGAGATAGCTCAAGACCAGCCTTGGTGACTTAGACTCTGTCCCCAAAAGAGCTCATCCCTCCCCCTCCCCAAAAAAGCAGGAATCCAATGCAGGAGGAAAATTAAGAAACCTCCAAACGGTGACAGATGTGCTGGTCTGCACAGCAGCAAATCCAGGGAAGGCAACACACAGAGGAGCCAATGTCATTATTTTGAGGGAAGAGATATAATCCTATATCTTTGAAAGTGTGGGGTCCACATAATAGAAGGAGAGAAATGACTCCCTAAGGCTATCCTCTCACAAGCACACTGTGGCACACATGCCCCTACATACACATATACACACACATTAATAAATGTTTCTCGGGCTGGTGAGATGGCTCAGCAGGTAAGAGCACCCAACTGCTCTTCCGAAGGTGATAAGTTCAAATCCCAGCAACCACATGGTGGCTCACAACCATCCGATCTGGCTCCCTCTTCTGGAGTGTCTGAGGACAGCTACAGTGTACTTACGTATAATAAATAAAATTAAAAAAAAAAAAAAAAAAGGAAAAAAAATGTTTCTCAAAAACACTTGAAGTTTATCCAAAACTGTAGATATAATTTCTTTCATCAAGTAAGAAACTAGGGTAGGAAACTCTAAACATTCTCTTTGACTCATTTGGGATCATATACTTAGCATTTAATGTAAACCAGCCAATCTAGCCTAGCTCATGAGTTCCAGGCCAGTGAGAAACCCTATCTCAAAAACCTAAGTGCACATCTTTAATCCCAGCAACTCAGAGAGAGAGGCAGGCCAGCCTAGTCTACATAGTGAGTTGGAGGCTAGCCCAGGCTACAGACACATTTCTGGGCTACTGTCCTCCCTTTTACTACTTTGGAGTCCCAGGCTGTTTGTATCTGTCAGCCTGGATTCACAGACAGGAAGGAGCCTGGCATAACTGTCCTCTGAGAGGCTCACAGAGACCCACACCCAAGCATTAGACCAAGCTTGGGAAATCTGGTGGAAGAGTTAGAAGAAGGACTGAGATACTTGGAGGGCAAACAGACTCCACAAGAAGACCAACAGAGTCAACTAACCTGAACCCATGGGGGCTCCCAGAGAATCAACCACCAACCAAAGAGCAAGCGAGGGCTGGACCTCGAGACCCTGGACGTGTGTAGCAGATATGCAGCTTGGTCTTCAATCAGGTCCACCCCAAAACTGGGAGAGGGGCTTACCCTGAGTCCATTGCCTGACCGTGGATCCTGTTCCCTTAACTAGGCTGCCTGTCTGGCCTCAGTGGGAGAAGATGTAACTTGAGGTGCCAGGGTGGGTTGGTTCCCCGGGAAGGACTTCCTCTTTCTCAGAGATGAAGGGACAAGGAGCTGAGAGAAGAGGCAGTGTGAGGAGGGGCTGGGAGAAGAGAGGATGCTGTGATAGAGATGTAAAGTGGATAAATAAATTAATTAGTGGGGAGCAAAAAAAAAAAAAGCAATCTGAGTGTTGGCAGACACCTGTCCTCCTAGCAGAGGAGGCTGAGGCAAAAAGACTGCCAGGAGTTTGAGGCTATTCTGGGCTACAGAGCAAGCCCCTGTCTCAAAATAACAAAGCAGGGTTGCAGATGTAGCTCAGTTGGTAAAGTACTTGCACAGCACAGACAACAGGCACTGGGTTTGAACCCCTGTACTGTGTAACTGGGTGTGATGGTGCACCCCTGAAGTGCCAGCCCACAGAAGGGAGGCAGGAGGATCACAAATTCTAGGTCATCCTCCAATATACAGCCAGTTCAAGGTCAGCCTGGGATACATAAGACTGACATTTTAAAGAAGAGCTGGGTATGGTGGCTCATGCCTATGATTTCAACACTTAAAAGTCTGAGACAGACGCCGGGTGTGGTGGCACACGCTTTAATCCCAGCACTCAGGAGGCAGAGGCAGGTGGATTTCTGAGTTCGAGACCAGCCTGGTCTACAAAGTGAGTTCCAGGACAACCATGGCTATACTGAGAAACCCTGTCCCAGAACAAAAAAAAAAAGTCTGAGACAGGAGGATTGCCATGAGTTTAAGGTCAATAGAAGTTAGCATGTAAGACCCTTTCTCAAAAGAGAGAGAGAGAGAGAGAGAGAGAGAGAGAGAGAGAGAGAGAACCAGGCGGTGGTGGCGCACGCCTTTAATCCCAGCACTTGGGAGGCAGAGGCAGGCGGATTTCTGAGTTCGAGGCCGGCCTGGTCTACAAAGTGAGTTCCAGGACAGCCAGGGCTATACAGAGAAACCCTGTCTCAAAATACCAAAAAAAGAGAGGGAGGGAGAGAGAGAGAGAGAGAGAGAGAGAGATTGATTTTATCTTGACTCAGCCTGATGACCTAAGTTCAGTTCCTGGGACCAACAAAGTGGAAGGAAAAAACCAACTCTTCAAAGTTCTCCTCTGACCTCCACTAACACAACATGGAAGGGTAAGCAGTTCTCATTTAATCCTGTACATATTTTGGAAACTCCTCTGTCCCCGTTACTGCATTACAGCGTCAGCAAGCAATTTTCAGAGGTCTGTTTAGTAATATGTCCCCTTAGCATGAATTTGTGTAGAATCATAGGCTATTTAGAAAGGACCTCAAAGGTGATCGATCCCTGAGCCCATTTAATTGACATGGATATAAAGCCTACACACACCCATACACACACACACATGCACACATCCATACATACACACACACACACATGTGCACCCCCATATCCACACAAACATACACTATTTTTTTAAGAGTACAGAGATACAAAGGGCACAATGAAAATCCTACAACAGAACAGTTCCTGTCACGGGTTAGTATGACTCAGCAATAATGTGGCACATTCTATGGTCAGATACTAAAAACTGAGAGAACTTAACAAGAATAAAGGTTGCCAAGGGATAGGAATCAAGTATATCATTTCAAGTATATAATCAAGTACATAATTTCAGCAAGGAGTATCTCAGTATTTCACCTGCAAACACTTAAGTCCCCCTGTTAAAAAGACAAAATAGGGGCTGGTGAGATGGCTCCGCGGGTTAGAGCACCCGACTGCTCTTCCGAAGGTGATGAGTTCAAATCCCAGCATCCACATGGTGGCTCACAACCATCCGTAACGAGATCTGGCGCCCTCTTCTGGAATGTCTGAATACAGCTACAGTGTACTTACATATAATAAATCTTTAAAAAAGACAAAATAAAGGATGTCAATATCCATCCAAGCATACCACAGCTTGTAACAACTCCAGAGAGCCTTCAGTGAGTAAACTGCTGGCCTCCAAGCAGGGGGACCTTCGTTCAACCCCTATTCTCACACTTGTTGACGGGGGAAAAAAGACTTCTGCAGTATGTACAAAGTGGTACACGCATGCACGCACGCGCGCACACACACACACACACACACACACACGCACCACGCGCACACACACGCACACGCACCACGCACACACACACACACACACACACACACACACACACACACACACACATAAATGAAAACGGGGATGGGTCTACTGACTGAAGTGCAAAAAAATATATATATATATCACATTAAGTAAAACTGTGTTCAAAGCTGGGCGTGGTGGCGCACGCCTTTAATCCCAGCACTTGGGAGGCAGAGGCAGGCGGATTTCTGAGTTCAAGGCCAGCCTGGTCTACAAAGTGAGTTCCAGGACAACCAGGGCTACACAGAGAAACCCTGTCTCAAAAACAAAACAAAACAAAACAAAAAAAAACACAAACAAACAAACAAAAAAAACCCTTGGTAAATGTGATCTGCTCTACAAGGGTGGCCACATGACACATGGAACCCTGTTTGTAAAGGACCTTCCCCCCTACCAGCACATAAGTGAACAGAAAACTGTAGCTATTAGTACTGAGGGATAAGTTTCCACTATTCCCAAACTAGTCCCCCGTTCTTATTTAATCATCCCTGAACTATCCATTTGGATGTGGGAATTGACGCTTTGGATCTTAGCTCTTCTTATAGTGCCTTCTGTTCATTTGTATTCAACAGCCTGCCCTTATCGAGAGCCTCGGGGGTCACCCTCTCTCCGCAGCTTAAATCACACTGAGCCTGAGACTTTTAGATTCCAAAGTTCAGCCCATTTCCTCAACAGTTAATATTCAACAGGTTGCTCATACACACAGCACCAGTCCTTTACAATGAGGTCGCTGTCTATCTAAAATTTTCAAGAACATTTCTATGGCCACAGACAGGAACAGTCCATTTCTGTGTTTCTCAGCACGGATGGGAAGATACAGGCTCATTTGACTACAGTTTAAATCACGTAAGTTCTTCTAAACTACCATTTGCTATAAAATGAATCTAATTGATTTGTATTATGGAAGTCAACAGCACATTCAATTTGTACACAAACATACCTAACTCTCGCCAACCTTGGAAGGCTGGCATTATGAATATCATTCTGCGGAGCACTGAGGCATCCACAGACACGTGTGCACAAGTACACGGCTGGTGAGTGGCACAGCCCAAAGCTCTAACTCAGACTGGGTTCAACACCTGAAGCTCCCTCCAGGAGAGGAAATGTTACAGCACTCTTTAGACATTTTTAAATTCTTTATTTTAGGTATTATTACTGAATGCATGGTATCCACGGTTGACTGTGGGGAGCCTCGTGCCACAGCGCACATGCAGAGAGGGCAGAGGCTAAGCTTCCGGAGTCAATACTCTCCCTCCTTCCAGACTCAAGGGATAGAACTCAGGATCAGTGAGCTTGCATTGCACAGCCAGGGTTGGTACCCAGAGAGTCACCTTGTCAGACCATAATAATATAGTTTTAGAAGAACTCTGGGAGCTGGAGAGGTAACTCAGGAGTTAAGAGCTCATAATGATTCTGCAACGGATCTTTGCTCGGTTCCCAACATCTACTCTGGGCTGCTTCACTACCAGTAACTCCAGTTCCAGAGAGACCCAAGACTTCTGGCCTCTGCAGGCACCCGCCCTCACAAGTACAAACCCATACACATGTACATGAATTTAAAAATAATGAAATAGCCAGCCATGTAATGCCTACCACTCAGAAAGCAGGGGCGGGTGAATCTCAAAGTTCAAGGCCTCCTGGTCTAAAGAATGAAATCCTACCTCAAATAATGCCGATGATAATAAAATTAACCTTTAAGAAAAGATAAATCAAAACAGAAGTTGCACAATATAATGCATACATATGCATCCTTCTAATAAAATATATAAAAGTTGAACATATCAGAAACATCTTCTGATACCTTATAGTGAAAATTTGAAAATAGATTGAATTTTCCATACTTAAAAAAAAAAAATCACTCTAAAATTTCACTCTTTCATTTGACCTTTTTCCTATATTAGAACTTAAGCCTTGTCTACTGAAAACCTACCTATCAATTTCAAAATCTTTTTATTCTAGTTTTTTTTAATTTAAAAATCTCAAGAGATATTATAGAGACATTCGCATTTGGTTAAAATATTCTCTCAAATCAAGTTAAAAGTTACTCCTAAGGTGTGCCTAGTCTTATTGCAACATGATGATACACCATGTTTGGTTGCTATCCCTGGGATGCCTGCCCTTTCTGAGGGGAAACATGGTGGGGGAAGAGGACATCAGGGAGAGGGGAGGTAAGGAAGAGAGGGGTGGGCTGGGAAGAGGGAAGGATATATGAGAGAAGAAATATTTAAAATTATCATTAAATAAATAATGATAATAAATGTTAAAAAAATAAAAAGTTACCCTAAAATCTAGAAAAGGGGCATGATGCCACACAATTTTAATCTCAGAATTCAGGATTAAAGGTAGCCAATCTCTGAGTTTAAGGCCAATCTGATCTTAATAGAATAAGTTCCAGGACATCCAAATCTGCATAGAAAGACCTTGCTAAAAAAAAAAAAAAAAAAAAAAAAGAAAAGATACAGGAGACTAGCCATACGGCGGTGACAGCAGCAGAGAGTGGAGTTATGCTACCACAGGCCAGGAGAAACCAGGAATTCCAGAGGCTAAGAGGCAAGGCACACATTCATTTGCCACTGACCTTCAGAAGGAGCATAGCCCTTGACACTCCCGCTTTTCACTCCTCTGACCTCCAGACTGTAAGAGAATAATTTTCTCTAGTTTTAAGCCACTAATCTTTAGTACTGGTATTGCAGCCCTAGCAAGGTGATATGCTTATTGATGTAAAAAGTGGCCAGTGGGCTGGAGAGACGGCTCAGCAGTTAAGAGCACTGACTTGAGTTCAAATCCCAGCAACCACATGGTGGCTCACAACCATCAGTAATGGGATCTGATGCCCTCTTCTGGTGTGTCTATAGACAGCAACAGTGTACTCACATAAAATAAATAAATAAATCTTTAAGAAAATAAAAATAAATAAAAAAGAAAAAGTGGCCAGCACTCTGGAGGAGTAGGCAAGAGAACTGGGAGATCAAGGCCAGACCAAGCTATAGGACTCGAGGGTGATAGATAGATGGCTTAGCAGTTCAGAACACAAACTTCTCCTCCATAGGACCACCCACAACAGGACATACAACCATCTGTTACTCCAGCTTCAGCGGGCTTCAACACCTTTGACCTCCACACATGCCTTCAGTCAAATGCATATATACAAACACACACACAAACATAATCTTAAAAATAGGCTTTAAAAACAAGAGTTGACAGCCGGGCGTGGTGGCGCACGCCTTTAATCCCAGCACTCAGGAGGCAGAGGCAGGCGGATTTCTGAGTTCGAGGCCAGCCTGGTCTACAGAGTGAGTTCCAGGATAGCCAGGGCTACACAGAGAAACCCTGTCTCAAAAAACCAAAAAAAAAAAAAAAAAAAAAAAAAAACAAGAGTTGAATAAAAAAGGCTTTCTACACTGGATTATATACTTCCAAGGTTTCAAAAATACAGTATTCATGAGGACAGGAACACAAATGTTCATCTTAAGTAAACACACACAACATGCCTTCATATGATTCTGAGCTGTTCAGCTTAGAGGACTTCCTATGACTAGCGGATGCTCCTATGGGATTTTGCTTTTGAAGTTACATCCTGCCCAGGCTATCAAGAGTCAGCTTCCACAGCCCCTTCTAAGTACTTCCTATTAGCTGGAAAAGTCATACAGCTAAAAAGTACTGCAACTGAGTTTCTTAAGGTACAGTGATCAAGCATAAAGTATATTGTACTTAAATATGGTATTTCTTGGTGATGACTTGAATGTTTGGTTCTTGGTGGACGATTTGGGAAGGCTTAGTATATATGGCTTTGTTAGTGAAGGTGAGTCACTGGGGTGAACTTTAAGGTTTCAAAAGCCCATACCAGGTCCAGTGTGTGTTTGTCTGTCTGTCTGTCTGTCTGTGTCTCTGGCCCCGTTCCTCACCTCCTGCTTCTGAATCAGATGTAAGCTCTCAGCTACTGCTCCAGTGCCCTACCTGCCTGCCTGCTGCCATGCTCCCCACCATGAGGAGGAGCCGTGGACTCATCCTCTGAAACTCAATAAAAATTTTTTTTCGGGGGGCTGGGGGGGAGTTGAGACAGGGTTTCTCTGTGCAGCCCTGGCTGTCCTAGAACTCACTCTGTAGACCAGGCTGGCCTCCAACTCATAGATCCACCTGCCTCTGTCTCCCAAGTGCTGGGCTTAAAGGTGTGTGCCACCACTGCCTGGCAAAATTCTTTATTAGCTGCCTTGGTCTTGGTGTCTCTGCAGAGCGACTGGACAGTAACTAAGCCGCTCCTACTTCCCCATCCCTGCCACTAAGGCACTTGATCTGGGAGCATCGTGTGTGGCCCTGGAAAGGAGAATCCGCAACATTTTCCCTCCAATTTGTTCTCATTTTAAACCTTCATGGTTCATCCATGAGAACTAAGGGAGACTAACCGGATGGCTGCAGATTATTCTGCCATTTGCTACATCTCAACTGGCACATTTGCTAGCTAAGTGTGGAGTAGGTCCTGCTACACTTGTTTCAACTGGCTTTGATCCCCTAGAGCAGGCTGGTTAGCTACACTAGCCAAAGGTGTGAGCTCTGACTTCAGGTGACAGACCCTGGGGGGAAAAGGGCACTAACACACAGACTCATAAATAAATAAATAAATAAATAAATAAATCGAAGGAATACAGACTTCTCTTTCCCTGATAATCATAAAATATTTTCTCTGTCACCATAGGCCTTATCTAAACTGGGCATGGTGGTGCATGCCTTTAATCCCAGCACTCAGAGGCAGATGTATATACTGCAGAGTTCAAGGCTAGCTTTGTCTGCAGAGAATTCCTGGACAGCCAGCCCTACACCACAAAGAAATCCTGTCTAAACAAACAAACAAACAAACACCTAGGTATTATCTCTTTCCTTTTATTCATCCTTCCCACCTTCCTTCTTCCCAGTTAAGTCAGTCATTTAAAACTATGGTGTTACAGTGTTGCCAATGTTGACCTATAGGAACACAGAAATGTTTGCTTTGAACATGATTGGCAACATTAACATTTCCGCAGTGTAACACTTTTAAAACATAGTATCTCAGGCCTAATGATATGTCTTCAAAGCCTGTTATTTTAAGGATGAAGAAATTGAGGACTCTTAGGGCCCTTAGTGTGCTAGGGTTTAGACAGCTATTCTGATCAAGTTCTACTGTTCTTCTGACTCTTGAGTCTTTCAATCTATCCACTCTGTCCTACCAAGCATATGCAGTGAGAAGCGGGGAGGTAATGGCATCATGTCAGAATCAGAACTGTTTTTCTCAAAACTGGGCTAAAGAGTCTCTATTGAGTAAACTTAGGCAGAGTCAAAGTAATTGCTGCTCTCATCAATCAGTGAATGTAATAAAAGGACTTTGCCAAGAGTATATATTCCCTGAGGGGCAGCCCTGCCTGCCCTTTATGGAAGCTTAAGTGGTATTTTTCAAACTGTTACTTTGTTTTCAACAGTGTTAAAACTGTTGCTTTTAAGCAAACTGCAACACCCGCATTAGCCACATCTGTAAGGTTCACCTCCCAAGAGCAGCAGGTTAATCAACTAACATGAGCTAACCACAACTCATTGTTCTCTCAACCTTGACTCTTGTTAACTACAAAACATCGTCAACAAATGATCTAATGATATACAAAATGCTGAGGTGTAACAAGATCCTATTTTTAAAAGAAAGGATTTTAACAGGCTAGAGATGCCATGGAGATAGAAATATCCCCTGAAAGCATTCTAGCCACCTAACCACTTCCGTTTCCTTTCTAAAATTAGAAGAAAATTCCACTAATAAAACTGTAAGGAAATAGTTTAATCCTATTGAGAGGGGAGCTTAAAGGATTTCTTTTAGGAACATGGAAACATACAAGGGCCAGTGAGAGAACACCGGACTGCTCTGTTAGGCAGCAGACTCTAAGCCTGATAACCCGAGTTCACACCCCGGACCCACATGGTGGATACAAAGAAAGAACCACCTCCAACACACACACACACACACACACACACACACACACTAAATAAAAAGAGAAAGTTTTTATTTTTAAATCATACAAAATTTCAAATACCAGCAGCTTAAACAACACATTACAGACATATGGGAAGTCCCAGAGCTTCTCCCCATCTCTCCCCAGAGGTGACCACTAACTCTGAATTCAGTGTCCCTCTCCCACACGCTAACCTATTTTATTACATATAAGTCCATAAAAACACAGCAACAACTCATCCTTTTCATAAAATTTAGGTACTTAAAAATGACAATGGCAGGCTGGAGAGACGGCTCAGTGGTTAGAAGCACTAGATGTTCTTCCAGAAATCCTGAGTTCAATTCCCAGCAACCACCTGGTGGCTCACAACCCTCTATAATCGGATCTGATGCCCTCTTCCAGTGTGCACTCATACATAAATAGTAATTTTCTAAACGTTTTAAAAAATGATCATGGTACATGCACAAAAGAACTATGCACGCACAGCAGTACAGCATCCTTGGCTACTATCTAGTCTGTGGAGCAACGATCACAGCAGTTTCATGACATCTACATAGAGACATGCTGTACAGGGAGGGGCAAGAATGGACATATTTGCCTCTGCCTTTTATACAGAAATGGTTGGTAGCTATACATGACATTTTGCTCTTAAGAGTATCTATGGAAAACTCTTCTCTGAATTACATAACGTTTACAAGATAATTTCACTGTATAGAGAAACCAATTTAAACTAATCACCTATTAGAAAAGTTAGTTCCGGGGAGATGGCTTAGTGTATAACAGCTCTTACAGACCTGACACTGAGCCCTGGGACCATGTGGTGGAAAGAAGAAAGAAAGGACTCACTCCTAAGATTTCCTGACCTCCACATACACACCAGTGTGTGTGTGTGTGTGTGTGTGTGTGTGTGTGTGTGTGTGTGTCTGTGTGTGTGTGTCTGTGTGTCTGTGTGTGTGTGTGTGTGTGTAAAGTTATTTCTGCACTTTTTGTTGTAACTGTTGTTCTGTTTTATGAGGCAAGATAAGATCTCACGCAGCCCAGGCTCGCCTTCAACTTGCTATGTAGCATAGGCTACGTTTTAACTCCTAATCTTCCTGCCTGCCTCTGTCTCCCGAATACTGGGTTTACAGGTGTGTGCTGTCACACCCAGCTAATTCTAAGCTTCTATGTTACATATGTGGTATGGAATAATACAGTGTTTCAAGCCCATGCATATTTACAGAATAAATTCCTACAAATTCAATTGTTAGACTAACTTTCATATATATATATGCCTACTGTAGATAGTATTAACTTATACTGGTATCAGACAAGTGTCTTGTAATCCATATAAATATCAGACCATACATACTCCTCTACAATATGAACTTGTAATTCTGTCTTTAGCACCAAGGTCTCATATAGCCCCAGCCAGACATGAACTCACTCCCTCATCAAGAATGGCCTTATGGGGCTGGTGAGATGGCTCAATGGTTAAGAGCACAGACTGTTCTTCCGGAGGTCCCAAGTTCAAATCCCAGCAACCACATGGTGGCTCACAACCATCCATAGTGAAATCTGATGCCCTCTTCTGGAGTGTCTGAGGACAGCTACAGTGTACTTACATATAATAAATAAATAAATCTTAAAAGAGAATGGCCTTACATTCTAATCCTCCTGCCTGCATCTCTCAAGTGTTGAGAATATTTGTTGTACTACCATGCCTATTCCTGATTTTAGTATTTTGAGACAGTCTTATTACGTAGCTCAAGCTGCCCTGGAACCTTCCTGTCTTGGCCTCCTGAGTGCTGAGATTACAAATATGTCCCACAATGCCTTGCTTTACAACCTACATTTGATGCCTAACTTTATTTTTTTCTAAAGAGTCACTCATGCCACATACATGACATATGTATATGTACATATTACATGTAGGGTTTTTGATATTTATTTATTGTGTGTGTGTGCATGTGTGTGTGCATACACTCTGTCTTCACAAACAACAGAAAAGGGGATAAGATCCCGTTATAGACACTTGTGAGCCACCATGTGGTTGCTAGGAATTGAACTCAGGACCTCTGGAAAAGCAGTCAGTGATCTTAACTGTTAAGCCATCTCTCCAGCCCATATGTACATTTTTTTTAACTTTATTAGGAAATGTTTCTGATTCATTCAAAGAGAAGGGTATCTATTTACCTGAAGTAATGGCTTAATGTGGAAATACTCACCAACTTAACAGTTATATGTGGAAGTGACTTATTTGCTTCGTGAAGACACAACCCATAAAAACTGTCAAGAACAGCCATTTGACTGTACATGACTGTTCGTCCGTGCATGTATAACCGTTTTATGGGAGATAGGAGACAGCAAAGGAGTAGAGACTGATACCTTAACAAACAGGAGGGAGGCCAGGCAGTGGTGGTGCACATCTTTAGTCCCAACACTTGGGAGGCTGAGGCAGGCAGATTTCTGAGTTTGATGCCAGAGTCTACAGTGAGTACCAGGGCAGCCAGGTCTATACAGAGAAACCCTGTCTCAACCCCACCCCCTCAAAAAAAAAAAAAAAAAAACAGGAGGCAAAAAAAGAATACCTTGAAAATAATAATTCAAGCACAACCTAAACCTTGTTTTCTGCCCAAACTTTCCCCTCCAAATGCTATCATTAAATAACCCAATTATTTTCATTACTATTTACTTCATAACATGACAGCCACTATCAATTTAGCCCCAAAATTCAATTTCTAGGACTAGGGATGTGGCTCACTTGGTAGAGCATTTAGCATGAAGCCCTGGGTTCAGTCCTCAACACTATATAAAACTAGACATGGTGGTACATAGGCCTCTAATCCCAGGGAGGTAGAACCAGAGGATCAGAAGTCCAAAGCTGTCCTCATCTACATAATGAGTCTGAGAACAACCTGGCTAAAAGAGACCCTATCTCAAAAACAAAGGGAGTGGGGGTGGGGGGCAAACAACAACACAAGCCAACAACAACAACAACAACAACAACAAAAATAGAAAAAAGAAAACCAAAACACACTTAAATTCCCTGGAAGGGCTAAATAGCATACGGGTGATCTATCACCATCACAGTTTCTGTTAGAATCTCTTATGTTAAATTTACCAACACGCATAATACTTGAAAAATGTACTCTGCATTTTTTCAATTAGAATTTAAGGCTAGGGTGGTGGTGGCGTACCCCTTTAGACCCAGACAGAGGAAGGTGGATCTTTGAGCACAAGTCCAGCCTGATCTACAGAGTGAGTTCCAGGATAGAAGGGCTCCCCAGAGAAACCTCTCTCAAAAACCAATAGATAGATAGATAGATACAAAGATAAATACATAGATAGATACATAGACAGGCAGACAGATCTGAATGTACATACATACACAGATATATATAGAAACAAAGAATTTATGGCTGATGCTATTATCTCTAAGAATTCTTAGAGATGAAGGCTGAAGAGGTGGCTCAGTGGTTAAAAGTACTGGCTGTTTTTCCAGAGGACCCAGGTACAATTTCCAGCACCCAAATGGCAGCTCACAACTGTCTGTGACTCTAGTTCCAGGGGATCCAACATCTTTATACAGGCACACACGCAGGCAAATACCAATGCACATAAAAATAAAAGTAATTTTTTTAAAAAAGAGTTCTTGTCAAACTAAGCCTGGAGTTAATTTCCAATATGACCAGACACGGCAGTTATTTTGGCCCACTCTCTGTGCATTCCTGCCTCCCACTTTCTCACCTACCTAACAATACTTATTCTTTATAGTATCCCTGCAGCAAGAGCAAGCACACCCATAACTATGCACTGTAGCCAGGTACCAACCCCCCCCCCCCCACACACACACACACACATACATCCAAACCTGGGTCACATTCCTCCTATGGTCATTATGATGGTTTGTATATGCTTGGTCCAGGGAGTGGCACTATTAGAAAGTATGGCCCGGTTGGAGTAGGTGTGTCACTGTGGGAATGGGCTTAAGACCCTCATCCTAGCTGTCTGGAAGTGACTATTCTGTTAGCAGCCCTCAGATAAAGATGTTGAACTCTCAGCTCCTCCTGTACCATGCCTGACTGGATGCTGCCATGCTCCCACCTTGATGACAATGGACTGAACCTCTGAACCTGTAAGCTAACCCCAGTTAAATGTTGTCCTTATAAGAGTTGCCTTGGTCATGGTGTCTGTTCACAGCAGTAAAACCCTAACTAAGACAGTCACGCTACCCCCACTCTGATGCATAAACCAAATGACATATGGCAGTCCAGCCATTCCTTAGTAAGGAAAGGATCGGAGCAAATCCTGTGGTTACTAATTTGACATTATTACTAATGTCAAAAAAAAAAAGCATCCCAACCATTTAACAGTTGTTTTTTGGGGTTTGGTTTTTTTTTTTTTTTTTTTTTTTTTTTTTTTTTTTTTTTTTTTTTTGGTTTTTTTCGAGACAAGGTTTCTCTGTATAGCCCTGGCTGTCCTGGAACTCACTTTGTAGACCAGGCTGGCCTCGAACTCAGAGATCCGCCTGCCTCTGCCTCCTGAGTGCTGGGATTAAAGGCGTGCGCCACCACGTCCGGCTTCATTTAACAGTTTTTAAATGAACTGGCTGAATATTTAGACCCACATCAACTAACAAGTTCAAGGACAAGTTTAATTATAACCACGAAGCCTAGGATCCTCTGACTCACACTGGCCCTCTGTATTGGAGGAGGCTTATGACTGACGGTATAGGATTTCAAGAGAAGACTGTGTGGGTGGGTGGAGAAGTGAAGGTTAAGGAAAAGCAGAGTCACTGGGAGGGAGGTTCGAGTCACTGCTACTTCCCAGGTCAAATCCCAGGACTGGAAAACAATCTCTTCTTCCTTTCCTGTCTGCTTGATCCGCTTTGGTCTGTGGCGGACCAGATGCCACATTCATTCCAAGCAGGGCCTTCGGAAGGAGCCTTCTGAGTTCAAGTCTGCCTTATCACTTCCATCAGAGCCTTAATAAGCATTTCTTACCACCTCTGTAATGGCAAACAAGGATGCCTAGCTAAAGGTAAACAAAACACTGGAAGAGCTGCCTGTTAATGCCAGCTACTTAGGAAGCTGAGGCACGAAGAATGACAAGTTCAGAGCCAGCCTGGACAGCATTGTAACACTCTCTCGAAATAAATAAATGCATGCATGCATACATGCATGCATAAGAAGAGACAAAGCAAAACCCTGAGAGTGTTCACAAACAGCTCACTGGCTTAACCACGATCAGTGCTATGGCCCTAGACCACACCTACTCCTTCACACTGTCTGGCTTGCTGATTTTCCTAGGTAGGTTTAGGCATTTGCTCCCCTGAGGGTTACACAGCAACTTTCCGTTCTAGGACTGGGAAAGGGCAAGAGAAGGAAGGGCTCCTTCTGCTCCTCCTGGGAGAACGGAGCTCAGTTAGCTTGCTGTGTAATTTGACAAACTTTTTCATTTCAATCAAATATCTACTAAGAGCTTACTACATATGCAGGCCATAGTCTATTATTTCTCCAAAACCAATGCATGAATTATTTCTTACCAGCTCCAAACTTCTTTCCTCTAAATACTTAATAGCAGGCTTAAATATTTTAAAGGGAAAAAAAAGTCCACCTCACAAAGGTTGTAATCAGAATTTTCCTTGTCACAGGTGGTGGGCTAGAGAGCAAGTTAGTTGAAGACAGAATGCTTGTGCTTTTGCTAAGGCGGTAACAGGGGATTCTACCAAAACGAACAAAATGTCCAAAAGATGAGCACTGAACTACTAAAATATAAATATATTGTGAGAATAAACGGAAATTATACCTATAAGCTAATAAATACCATCTGGAGTTAACATATGCCCTACCTACCAGGTATAGCTCTCAGAACCCGCAAAACTTCCGAAAACGGAAACACTTAAAAGCAGCGTCTGCATCCAGCTGTAAACCACGCATAGGAAACACAGCGCCAGTTCACAGGCATATGCATCAAAAGTCCTGACGAAGATCAAATGCCCTAACAAGGGCATTACTATTTCTGAAAGGTATCTCCACAGCCACCTTGCTTTTGGAAGAACACATTTCGAGTCAGGAAACCGAAGAAGCACTTTTAGTCCACAACCTCCTAAAAGCGAGGCAGCGACAACTCCGAGGACCGCCAGGGCGCGATGGGCTGGCTCTGCGCCAAGGGCGCACAGGGGATCAGAAGACGACAAGAGACCCCCTCGTCCGTGCCAGGCGCCCCCGCGAGCTCAGTACCCAACTCCCTCGCCTGGGAAAGTTGCACCCACAGCCATCCCCGCCCCTCCGGCGCCGCGCCGTCGCCATGGCGACCGCCCCCACCCCACCGCGGCGGACCCCACAGCTCTGCAGCCCGCGGCAGCCTTGGGCTCCGCTCCCAGCGCCGCCCGGACCGGGGATACGGAGCCCAGACACCCGGAAGGCGGGCGCGGGGGAGGATGCGGAGTGCGAAAGGCGCGGTCGCCCGCCGTTCGCGGGGTCCGCACTGGCCCGGGCGTCCTCACCCTTCACTTTCCCGAAGGTGCCGACGCCCAGCGTGTCCCCCAGGATGTAGTGGCCGATCTTCACCCGCCCGTCGTGCTTCTGCTTCTCGGCCGTCGCCATCTTTCTCCAGGAACTGAGTCTGCGCATGGCGCCGCGGGAGGGGGCGGAGGGGGCGGGCAGGGCCGCGCCGGGGGCGGGCGGGCGCGGAGGGGGTGGGGACGCGGGTGCGCCGCGGTGGGGCGCAGTTGCCGGCCGCCGCCCGCGCAGGCCCCGCAGTCCCCGCAGCCGGCTGCCGAGCGCACTCGCTCCCCCTGGCGGGCTAGGCGGCGGGAGCGGCGCCGGTACCCGCCTCGGCGCCCCGCATCCCTCTGCGCGCGCCCGCCCACCTGCGCGCGGGAGGGCTTCCCCTGCAGCGGAGCCGACCGCGGTCACCCCCAGTTGCCACCCGAGGGTACAGCACCCCACCCCCGTAATTCCCAGGAGGACGCTGCTTGCTTACATGTTGCCCGGGGATAGCGCGGCGTGCTTTGAAACAAGACAGGGGACATCGCCCTACCACTGACTTGAAATCTTGATTTTCATTTCATCTCGGTGTCATCTGGAAGCCAAGGGTGTTTTCACTTGCACTTTTAATACTTACCACTGCTTTAAACAAAAAACTCTAAGCCAGTAAATTACTATGGGACACCACAAAGCCTGGAGAGTCTTCCTAGGAAATTCGCTACCGTCAAATTTCCCCTGTGGAATGTATGTGAGCTATGTGAATTCCAGAAAGAGGTGTTATCCCAAACTTACGGTGTTTAGAAACTAATATTTTTACACTTTCAATAAAATGTACATTTTCAATCCACTTAAAAAAAAGTGTGTTGTTTGTATAAATGGAGCCATAACGTGTCACCAAAGAAGTGTGTTTATTTGTAACAGGATTTTGAAGTGAATCTGTTACTCAGTTCTAACAATAGGTAAAAGTGCACTACCATAAAAAATATATATGCCATCCTTCGATTTTGCAATTTGAATTTCTATCAATGTCGATGGAGAAAAAGATCAGTCTTAATGACGGAGTGTTTTTTTAAGAGACGAAAAATGTCATTTTTCTTTGGGATGAAAATTACCAACTCTCCTAGTTTTCCCATCTTCTGGCTTATGACATCAAAGCAATGTAACATCAAACGCTTTTGTTCCAAGGAAAGCTATTCAGGGAGAAGAAAGCTGCTTTAAGCTTAGAGCAGGTTCTCAACCTTCTTAATGCTATGACCCTTAATACAGTTCCCCATGTCGTGGTGACCCCTCTCTCACCATAAAATTATTTTCAATGCTATTTCATAACTTTTTTTGCTACTTTTATGAATCGCAATGTAATTATCATTGTTTTCCGATTATCTAAGGGGGGAGGGTTTGATCCCGTAGTGGGTCGCGACCCACGGGTTGAGAAACAACTGCTTCTTCTACGCCAAGAACAATTACTGGGAGCAGTCTTCATTAATCAACTCCCTATTTTACAAGGATTACTATAAGGCAGAAATAGCTCTGGATTCTCTCAAGAGGGGGAAACCCTTTCAATTCTCCCGCCCCATGATCTGGCGTTTTAAGTTACTTCACATTTGCCCAGGAAGGTTCTACTGTTTATTTTAATCTACAAGAAATCAGTGGTCTCAGGCTATAGCTCGTTTGGTTGAGTGCTGGCCTGGCATGCTGAGTTTGATCCCCAGTAGCCTATAAAAGTGAGAATGATGACTCATGCCTGCCATCCCAGCACTCTGGAGATTATCGCTAGGGAGATCAGATGTTCAAGGTCATCCTTTGCTACCTAGGGACACTAAGGCTGACTTGAACTACATGAGATTCTCAAAACTAACATGAACTAAAGTGGGGTAAAGGGTTCGACAGTTACAGGCACACACTGTCAAGCCTGAAGACCTGAATTTGAACCCCAGGACCCACATGGCCGAAGGTGAAAGTGAACTCTCAGAAGTTATCCTCCGATCTCCACACAGGTACCTACCTACAGTACACATATGCACACATTAAGTAAATGCTTTAAAAGGGGAAAAGAAAATAATCACAAAACAGTCCGGTTACATCAACAGGATGTTGCCAAGGAGCGAAAGGAAGCTGAGTTTCATGAAACCACTTGCCAGTTTTTCCTGAAACTGTGAAGCCTTGAGACTCTACTACAGCATCAAGCACGGAGATACACTTGTTTAACTCTTGCACTCCAGGACAGAGGCAGATGTATCCCTATGAGGTTTGGGACTGAAAGGACCCCCGTAGGGAGACCTCCACTCAAGTCACGGGATATTGGCGAACCCCCCAAGAACTCACAGAAGACCAGGCTTGATGCAAATTACATGAGGCTTTATTCGGGGAAAGCCAGAGCTCTGGGGACGACTCATATCCCGGAAGTGGATAGAGGAGTCGACCCTGAGGGAAAAGAGGACCCAGTTTTTATGGTTCCTCAAGAGGGAGAGAAGGAGGAGGAGGGAGTAGAGGATTTTTCTGATCTGACAATATCTGACAATATCCATTCTTTCTACAGAAGAAATGGGTACACGGAAGATTTTTATGCTCGGGTGCACAGGTGCAAA
>LR749574.1:1431548-1483837 GCA_902729485.2 Mus minutoides
GTATTTAGCTATGTAAAGGCTTTCTACTAATAATGAAATCTCTTTCCCAGTTTCGGGGTCTTTGAGACCTGTTACATTTTCTCAGGATCTTTCAGGACTACATGTAGAGCTCAGGCTAACAGGACTGAAACTGTCTCAGAGGAAAAGCAATCTTCAAAATCTAAAGATCATACAGAAAACTGGGATGTTTGAGTTTAGGTTTTGGTGTTTGGTTTGGTTTGGTTGTTTGCAAAATGTTATTGTCAGATACTTAACACATAGCATGCAAAGTCTCAAAAATCCTAGGACCAAAATAAAATACTCTGAGAAGGTATGAAAACAAATGTTTATCACACATCATTCACTCTCCTTTGAAACATATTTTAAATCAATTTAACACATTGATTTGCCTTTCCATAGTCTCAGTTAGAAAGTGAATATAATAAATCATACATTTTAAAATTTGTAATTCAAGGCCAGGCGTGGAGGTGCACACCTGTAAACCCAGCACTCTGGAGGCAGAGGCAGGCAGATTTCTGAGTTCGAGGCCAGCCTGGTCTACAAAGTGAGTTCCAGGACAGCCAGGGCTATACAGAGAAGAAACCCTGTCTTGAAAAATAAATAAATAAATAAATAAATAAATAAATAAATAAATAAATAAATTTTGTAATTCAATAACATTTTGTTGTTAAACGTGTTTAAGTAAAAGATACTTAATTTAAAATAAATTAGTAAATGTATTCTGGTATTATTTTCACTTTGGGACTATTGCTTTTATTGCTGAAACACAGTCTTATTTTTTTCATTTTTTTTATTTTACTCTAACTTTATGTACTTTCTTAGTTTGGGTGTTTGTTTGTTTGTTTGTTTTTTCTTTCTTTCTTTTTTTTTTTTTTTAATTATATGTAAGTACACACTGTAGCTGTCCTCAGACACCCCAGAAGAGGGAGCCAGATCTCATTACGGATGGTTGTGAGCCACCATGTGGTTGCTGGGATTTGAACTCATCACCTTCGGAAGAGCAGTCGGGTGCTCTTACCCGCTGAGCCATCCCACCAGCCCTGTTTGTTTTTTCAAGACAGGGTTTCTCTGTTTAGCCTTGGCTGTCCTGGAGCTCACTCTGTACCAGGCTGGCCTCAAATTCAGAGATCCGCCTGCCTCTGCCTCCCGAGTGCTGGGATTAAAGGCTTGCACCACCACTGCCTGGCTTAGTTTGGGTTTTTAAGATTTATTTTATGTGCATTTTTATTTTATGTGCATTAGTGTTTTGCCTGTATGTATGTCAATGGGAGGGTACCAGGTCCTCTGGAACTGGAGTTACAGACAGTTGTGAGCTGCCATGTAGTTGTTGGAGACTGAACATAGGCTCTCTGGAAAAGCAGCCAGTCCTCTTAACCTCCAGCCCCTACTTCTACATTTTCTAAGTGTGCAGAAAGTCTGAAATAGTAAGTCAAACCGTTGGCAGGAACTTAGAGATTGTCTTATCTATTGACCACAGCTCAGGCTTAAGCAGTTGTACAGGCTCAGGGTTTGGAAGGTTTTGTTTGTAGAGACTTTGTTGTTGTTGTTAGGGGGGTATGTGTGTTGTTGTTTTATTTTGTTTTACTTTTATTTTGAGTTAAAACTTGCATCCAACTAAGTGTCTGAAATCATAAAGAATAAGCCTTCTGTTACTCCTTGCTTCTTCTCTTTCCTTTCTGGTTTAAGAAACGTTACTAACACCTTCATCTACCTTCTTCTCATTCACTCTCTCACGGATCCATCTCTAAACCTTCACTTTCTTTAACTGCTTTGTAATTCCAGTCACTATGAAAACTGACATTTTTCAATGATATGAAAAATCGTGGTCCCTACAGTTGAAGAAGGTGGACAGTATGATATTCTCCTGAAAGAGTTCTTTGTCTTCCCCTGCCTTCAGCCATGATGGAGGGTGCTACACAGCTCAACAGTCTTCCAGCTTGGAGGCAAAGATAAGTTAGTCTGTGGCTAACACCCAGCTACTGACCTATCATACTGACTCCAGCCCATTTCCACAAAGCATATCGGAGTATAAGCAAGCAGGAATTACATAGAAGAGGCTCGAATCCACTCTAGCTTAAGAGAAGATGCTATAAATTGTAAGCCTGCTTTAGTACTATGGCATTTATTAACTCAAATGAGACGGGTCCTGAGGAAAACACACAGGGATGACCCACCCCTGGTAAGCATAGTGAAGAATCACAGAGACTGACAGTGTACTCCTCTCTTACTCTCTAACTCATTGGTGCTTCTAAAACATCCTGTCTCTTCCTGGTCTTTTCTTAAGCATTCTACAGTTAATAAACATTGCTAATAACTTAATAAATATTAGGACTCTATAGTATGGCACTTTTCTTATCACCTCAGGGTCTGTTAGTAATTGTGGTAGCTGGGTCAGGATAGTAAGATGGGAAAAGGGACCATGGAGATGGTTCGGTGGATAAGGGCATTAGGGACCCAAGCCTGATAACCCAAGTTTGACAAAAAGCAGGATGTGTCTGGGAGATGATTCCCTGTTAAAAGTACTTACCACCAGCTGACCACCAGCATTTATCCCTCTCTGCTAATTGTGGACACAATGTAACCAGCTACTTGGTGTTCCTGCTACTTTGCCTTCAAGGCGTAATGAGCCGTACTTCCAACACAGGAACCTTCCTTTGTTGTCAGATAAGCCCCACAATGTTTTCCTGTATTTAGATATCAGATGCAAGAGACAGATCATGCAAAAGATTCAGGAAGAGGTACCCAAGCCTGCTCCTGGCACACTGCCAACAGGGAAACCATAAATGTTCAGCAATCCAAACCATGTGGTTTTTTTTTTTTTAATTTTTGTGGAGTCTATTACATAGGATTCAACTGCCATCTCTTTGTCCTCCACAGAGGCTGGGAGTAGAGTGGATAGTGCCAATTTTCTAATGATAGGGTTGGTTCCTTTGGTAAGCATGCGCCATCTTTAGGTTATTCCAAAATCCCTTTATTAGGACCAAAAAATGTCCTGGTCATATACATACATGGGAGATTGATGACTTACTGCTGTTATTTCACATGGTGGAAATGGCAAGAGCTCTCTGGAACTTCCATAACGGCAGGGATTCCATTCTTAAGGGCTTCATTCTCGTGACCCAGCCATTCCCTTCAAGTGTCCACGTCACTGGAGCATTGGTAATTAGACTTCAACATGTGAGTTTTAGAGAGACCCAAATATTCAGCTTATACTACACGGTCGCATTGGTTACTTTTTTGTTGTTGTAATAAAATACCCCAAGAAGAAGTAACTTAGGGAAGAAAAGGGTCTTTTTGGCTTATGGTTCCAGGGAATGGAGCATTCTATGGCAGAGAAGACAGCAACCAGCAAGGAAGTCATGGCAACGGGAACAGGAAACTCCCTGTTTCATCATCTGCACATAAGAAGCAAAACAGAATAGAAAGTGGGGCCAGGCTAAAGAGAAGCCTCAAGGTCTGCCTCAAATCATATACTCCCCCTAGCTAGCTAGGCTCCAGCTCCTAATGGCTCCCTAGCCTTCTTAAACAGTGGCACTAATGGGAATCAAGTGTTCAGACCTAGGAACTTATGAAGGACATTTCTCACTCAAAGACCACAATCCTTATCTGTAGGGTTTGGTCTGTTGCTTCATATTCAAATGTTAAATTCTGTATCCCAAGATCTTGTTACCACAAGAAGAGCAGTTCTCACTACACCAGCCTTTGTTGTGTAAATGTTGCCCCCTACCCCCACCCCCTGATTGGTTAGTAAAAGTTGCTGACAGCCTGTAGCTGAGCAGACAAGATGCAAGTGGTGCAAACGTTCCCAGGCTTAGGTTCTCATGAGGGAGGGGGAGGAGGAAGTCAGTCACCATGAGGTAATATGACCATGAGGGCTGGCCTGATGAAGCAGGGCCTGTGCAAATGAAATATATGGCAAGTGATATATTGTGGCTCAAGGCATGAAAGCAGAGAAAAATAGCTTAGAGGGTTGATATCTGCTTAGCTCCAGTACTTTGACCTTATTATAATTCTAAAGGTTTCTGTGTCTTTTATTTAGGAAATAGCTGGTTTAAAAAAATAACTGCCAGGGCTAGAGAGATAGCTCAGAGGTTAAGCCACTGACTGGTCTTCCTAAAGTCCTGAGTTCAATTCCCAGCAACCACATGGTGGCTCACAACCATCTGCAATGAAATCTGATGCCCTCTTCTGGTGCATCTAAAGACAGCGACTGTGTACTCACATACCTAAGATAAAATAAGTCTTAAAAAACAAAAATAAAAACACCAATTTTTGGGCTGGTGAGATGGCTCAGCGGGTAAGAGCACCCGACTGCTCTTCCGAAGGTGATAAGTTCAAATCCCAGCAACCACATGGTGGCTCACAACCATCCTTGATGAGATCTGGCGCCCTCTTCTGGAATGTCTGAAGACAGCTACAGTGTACTTACATATAATAAATAAAATAAATCTTTAAAAAAAAAAAAACACCAATTTTTTTAAGTAACTGCTGCCATATTAATTTCCAGCATTAGTTATTAACCTCATAATATTTAAATCATATTCCATTGGGCCCTCAACCATGACACCTGTCCAGAGCAATCTAATTGACTTATTACAATGGTGTAACCTTGGTAAATGTTACAATGAATATCTCTTCCAAGAAAAAAAAATATTCTGAGGGACTGAAAATTTACACAGTTTGCTTCCTGGTGGTATGATTAACGCCTTGATCAACTGGGGAAGGAAGGAATCTATTTAGTTTCTGCTTCCAGGTCACAATCCACCACTGAGAGAAGTCAAGGCAGAGTCAAACAGGAACTGAAGCAGAAATCATGAAGGGACTATTCCTACAGTCTCACTTTCTAGCTTACTGTACTGCCCATGCTTTACCTAACCCCCCACCCCCACCCCTTTGGCACAGCCCAGGACTACCTACCCAGAGATGACACTTCCCCTGTGACTGGTCCCTCCTGCATCAATTACTAATCAAGAAAATCCCCCCACCTACATAAGCACAGACCACCTTGATATGGGCAGTTCCTCAAGTAAGGAATCCCCCCACCTACATAAGCACAGACCACCTTGATATGGGCAGTTCCTCAAGTAAGGAATCCCCTCCACCTACATAAGCACAGACCAACTTGATATGGGCACTCCAGGTTGTTCCAAGTTAACAATGAAAACTAACCAGGAGAATTCACCTCTTATCAACTTGACACACAAGCACATCACTTTAAGGCAGAACCTTTCCTTTCTTGTCTGCACCCGAGATCTGATGTTAGTATAATAATATGAGACATGGTCCAATTTTAAAAGTCCCACAGTCTTTATACTTTTCAACAGTTTAAAGTTCACTGTTAAAGTCCAAACCTCTTATCTGTAGACTCCTGTAAAAATCAAAAGTTAAATATTCTGTCTCGGGCTGGAGAGATGGCTCAGCGGGTAAGAGCACTGACTTGAGCTCTTCCGAAGGTCCTGAGTTCAAATCCCAGCAACCACATGGTGGCTCTCAACCATCTGTAATGAGATCTGATACCCTCTTCTGGTGTCCTCTGAAGACAGCTACAGTGTACTTATTTATAATAAATAAATCTTAAAAAAAATTCTGCCTTCCAAAAAGAAAGAACCAGGGCATAATAACAAGCATACCTAATTAAAACCCAAATCCAGAAGTGTAAATGCAAATCTTGTCCGTCGGTGTCTACCAACTTAGACTTCCTCATGACCTCTGGGCTCCAACGAGCTTGGACGGCCCCATTTCTCCAGCTTTGCCATTGTAGCAAACACAGCTTGTCCTGTACACTAAGCTGCCTGCATTTCACTCATGCTGCTTTCCTTGGCAGGTGCCCCACAATATTGGCAGAGTCCATGTTTTCTGGGGTCTTCAAGGCACCTGGGGCTGAACTTTAATCACTGACCTCTCCTGGCCTCGCCTCAGGAACTCCGTCCTTCAACCAGCACCTCAGGAGTGATTCTTACGCATTTCCATGTTTGGCCACCATTTTGACCCATACATAGCCTTGACTCACTTGGACTACAGTTTCTGTATGCTGACACTGAGGAAAAACTTCACACGATTTACCTCAATGATGCAGATCCCTTACTCACAAGAGGTGATTTTTCAGCCCCAGCTGGGCAGCATCCATCGTCCATCTGACACTGGTCTTTTGTTAACCACAGCTGCTTCTTTAGCCCCCTTTGAGCAAATAGTCTACGTAGGCAAGTTATTGTACACTGTGGAAAGATTATCCTTGTTTTATTCAAATAATGATTTCTTTGCCCCCATATCTGGTTGCAATCCTTATTCTGAGGATCTCCTGTCTCTATGTAGTGTAAATATTGCTCCCCAATTATTCTCTGATTGGTCAATAAGGCTGATGAGCCAGTGACTGGACAGTGGAGAGAATAGGCCTGGAGTTCCTCCCAGCCAGGGGAGGGAGGGAGGGAAGAGAGTAAACTAGATGGGGATTCCCTATGGGGAAGGAGTCCAGGAGACACCTGGATCCCAAAGAGCCAGATCAGTCCTAAAATGCAAGTATCACTAGGAGGTAGCAAGATTAGCTTAGAGGATAAAAATGGGGTAATACTGCTCAGTCTTTGTGCCCTTAAAGCTTGCTAAATAAATATAATAGCCCAGTCTCAATTATTTGGGAGCCACTAGCAAGTCCAGAAAGAGTTCTCATTTTTCTCTAAAACTTCAGAAGCCTGGTGTACATTGTCTGTATTGTCCTCAACATTTTCATCTTCTGAGCTCCTACGCAAACACCCCATTACTCTCTGAGCACTCAATGGCGTTTCCAGCTCAAGACTCCAAATGTTTTTACACCACCACCACCGCCACCACCCCACAAATAACATGTTCAGTTCCATCAATCAACAGTCCTCTCTTGGTGCCAATTTTTGTCTTAGTTACTTTCCTGTTGTTCTAATAAGATGCCTTAACAAAATCAATGTAAGGAAGAAAGGTCTTGCTGGGCGTGGTGGCACACGCCTTTAATCTTAGCACTTGGGAGGCAGAGGCAGGTGGATTTCTGAGTTCGAGGCCAGCCTGGTCTATAGAGTGAGTTCCAGGACAGCCAGGGCTACACAGAGAAACACTGTCTCAAAAAAAAAAAAAAAAAAAACCCAAAAACAAACAAGAAGAAAGGGTTTGATTTCAATTATAGTACCATCCTGATGGGGATGGTACTGCAATGGGCAAGAGAAGAATGGTGGCAGGAGCAGTAAGCTGGCTGACCACATTTCATCTACACAAGAAGGAGAAATAGAGAGAGACAGAGAGAGAGAGAGAGGTCAGACTATACATCTTTAAATCCTGCCACCGGGGATGGATTTTCTCCAGCAATGTTCCACCTCCTGAAGGTTCCATAACCTTCCCATAGAGGAGTGCCAGGTATTAAAATATATGAAAGGTATTTCAAACACACACACACACATATATAGTCATAGTTTTTTTTTTCTGCAACAAAAGCACCTTGATCAAAAAGCAAGCTGGGAAAAGGTTTATTTGGTTTATACTTCCCAGATCATAGTCCAACACTGTAGGAAGCCAGAGCAGGAACTCAAGCAGGGCTGGTACCTGGAGGCAGGAGCTGATGCAGAGGCCATGGAGGGATGCTGCTTACTGGCTTGCTTCCCATGGTTTGCTCAGCCTGCTCTCTTAGAGAACCAGTCCAGGGATGGCACCACCCACAATAGACTCTCCCCCTTGATCACTAATTGAGAAACTGCCTTACAGTTGGGTCTCATGGAGGTGTTTCCTCAATTGAGGCTCCTTCCTCTCTGATGACTCTAGTTTGTGTCGAGTTGATACACACAAAAGCAGCCAGTTCATATAGTTTTTATTTTATCAACTCATACCGTTGTACAACAAAACAAAACAAAACAAAAAAGCCTAAACACATAAAGATTTGGTTGCTTTTATTTATTTATTTATTTAGTTAGTTAGTTATTTAGTTAGTTAGTTAGTTAGTGTTTTGAGACAGGGTTTCTCTGTAAAGCCCTGGCTCTCCTGGAACTCACTTGATAGACCAGGCTGGCCTTGAACTCAGAAATCTGCCTGCCTGTGCCTCTCAAATGCTGGGATTAAAGGCGTGTGCCACCATGCCCAGCTGGAACATTCTTTTCATTCAGTATTCATATGAGGAAACCTAACTCCCAATGATACCCTTTAAAAAATATTGTTATATGTATATACATATATGCATACATGCATGTACATATATGCATATGTATCTCACATACTATACATATACACATATATGTGTGTGTTGGTTTGAATATGCTTTGCCCATGGGAAGTAGCACTACTAGGAGGCGTGGCCTTATTGGAGTAGGTATAGCCTGTTAAAGGAAGTGTGTCACTGTGGGGGTGGGCTTTGTGGCTCCTAAGCTGAAACTCCACCCAGTGGAGATTCAGTCTGCTCCTGGATTCCTTTGAATGAAGATATAGAATTCTCAGCTCCTCCAGCACCATGCCTTCCTGGACCATGCTGTGCTTTCTGACATGATGATACTGAATCTCAGGCTCTGTAAGCCAGACCCAGTTAATGTTGTCCTTTATAAGAGTTGCCTTGGTCATGGTGTCTTCTCATAGCAAGGGAAATACATATATATATATGTGTGTGTATGTATATTACAAATATATGTGTATATTCCAAAATATATAAATACACTCTGTTCAGTTTGTATAATGTTACTTGTATGTATGCTTGCAGGGCTATTTGGAATTAGATAATAATTGGTGTGCTCTTTCCTGGTGAAGACTATTTTTCCCTCTCTGAGCATTCCTTAATTGCCTTTGTGTAAGGCTGGGCCCTTTTGGGCTTTTCCTCCTCTAGAGTGCCTATTGTTGTCCAGGTTCAGCTCATGCTTAAGCAGTCATGTTACTGAGACTTTACTTGTGTCGCTCTGACATTACTAATAGACACAATCTCCCTGAAAACTGCCCAGTCCCCTAGTTCTTGCAATCTTCCTGCCCCTCTTCTGCAGAGATCCCTGCGGCTTAGGTGCAGGCGCTGTGTTGTAGACACACCAGTGGGTACTGGGCGCTGCAACTCTGCATTCGGATTGGTTGTCATTTTTTTATAATGGTCTCCATCTGTTGCAAAGCAAAGTTTCCTTGACATGGAATAAGGACAACACGTATCTGGCTATAAGGAACACTATTTAGGATGTTCTTAGAGATTGTTCAGTGAGTTTATTATGTACAGTACCAGTGGAGGAGTGAGCTAATATCCATAAGACTTCCCTCTAGAGAAGCAATCTCAGGTTTGTAGATATTTGGGAGGAAGCAAATTTAGCAGTTTCTAAGATTATCAGTGTGCTCCACCATGCCTGGCTTGTTTGTTTTCTTGACAAGTTTATTGAAGTAAAATTGACTGACATGCAGTAAAATTCACCTGTCTTAGTTGTAGGATTCAATGAGTTTAGAAAATCCTATATGGGTGTCTAGCAGAACCACAATGAATCTAGAGCACTATCATCACTCAGAGAAGTTTTCTTCTTTAAACATTTCTTTTGTTACAGAATTGCGTCTTTCAGAATGTCTTTTCTTTTAGGATGACCTTAGAGCATCTTGGGTAACAGTTTCCTCTGAAGTTGAAACATTCTATCCTATAGCTGTGCTCCTTAAACAGAAAGGTAAACAATTCAGGATTCTCAGAGGAGAAGGGGAGGGGGCGATGAGGGGAAGGTCTGTATCGGGGGAGCACTAAGAGGGCCTGTGATGATGAAATTAAAGTGAATAAATAAATTAATTAATGGAAAAGGAAAATAGAAAAAAAAAATGGCTTCAGGAAGTCCCTGAAACTGGCCAGATCTACTAGGCCCCTCCATGCCAGAGTAAGCAATAAATGCTGAGAATCTCTCAACCAAGCTACAGAGATTTCTCTTAGACAAGCCAAACTACAGAGAAGTCTCTGAGGCCATATCAGCTGCCCGGGAGAAGAGGAACGTATTTGAGTTGCTTGGAAAAGGGTTAGAGCAGAGTTGCTTGGAACCAACAACTTTCCAACCTGTTGAGCTGCTTTATGTCCTGGGCAGTATGCTCCAAGCTCCTAGCTTTTGTGAGCTGTCTCCCATGCTGCAGTGGGCCTTGGTGATGCAACTGTGTCTGAGTCATTTCTGCTCCTGTGCTCCTGTGAGGTACCCCTCACCCATACTCCTGTGAGTAACTGCAATAAAAATCATTGGTTCGTCAAGTTGAACTTTGGTCTGTGGTGGGGTATCTGGGGAGAGCAGTCATGGGTATAGCATCTCCCCAGGACAAGTTTTGCTATACAGGACAGGTACCGGACAGAACCAAAGAGAAGTTGGGGAGAAGGAAGTGCATGGTCCTGGCTATCGGAGGCAAGGCATGCAACTGAGGCTAAGAGGTCTGAGCGGGGAGCATCCACATGGAGGGCGTTCTGACACAATCATCTTTTCCTGTGTGCTAACATGCCTCTATGCTATGGCAGCTGTTGCATGGTTCTGGCTATGAGTACTGACATGCAACTAAGACTGAGCCATCAAAATGAGGAGTGTCTGTGGGAGGAATCGTGGCATAGTCTTTGTCTCTGTGGTGTAAGTTAGCGTGCCTGCTTGATAACTGAGGCCTACCAGGTAAATATGGAGTTACCCTGAACATAGTTAAAGGTTTACAGAAAACGTTTAGTGTTTGAGATTAGCAAAGGATCCGCAGAGCTTGCCTGGCCACGGTTGTGCAGCACTAGATATGAATCTGAGGCTGAGATGCTGGCGGAGCAGGAACTTGTTTGTGTGAAGGAGCAACTGCACTAAGAAAGGCAGATGTGTCTGGCATGTTCCATGTTAGCCTCCCAGTTGGAAAGTAAATTAGATACTAGAGGATGAGAGAGAGAGAGAAAAAGAGAGAGAGAGAGAGAGAGAGAGAGAGAGAGAGAGAGAGAGGCAGTAGACCTCTCAAATCCAATCTTTGGTAGAAAAAGAAGAAAAAGTCTGTGATCCACTGTACAGAAGGGGGGCCTGTGGTCGTTTGTGAAGGGTCTCCAGCCAGCCCAAGCAGGACAAGCATGGCTCTGGCAGGCCTTGCCCTTCTTCTGCATCCCCTCTTCCTCACTAGAAACCATTAGAATACATTCCTGAAGCCGGGCGTGGTGGCGCACGCCTTTAATCCCAGCACTCGGGAGGCAGAGGCAGAGGCAGGCAGGCGGATTTCTGAGTTCGAGGCCAGCCTGGTCTACAAAGTGAGTTCCAGGACAGCCAGGGCTGTACAGAGAAACCCTGTCTCGAAAAACCAAAAAAAAAAAAGAATACATTCCTGAAACTAGACTCCAAAGTCTAGTCCCTAGTTTTGCCACTTCCTCTTTCGGAGGTTGATTATCAAGGTCTAGCTATCAAAGTGTTCAAGTCCAGCAATCAAAAGCCCACTTGTGGGATGGAGAGATGGCTCAGTGGTTAAGAGCACTGCCTGCTCTTCCAGAGGTCCTGAGTTCAATTTGCAGCAACCACATGGTGGCTCACAACCCTCTGTAATGAGATCTGACAGCCTCTTCTGCTGTGTCTGAAGACAGCTACAGTGTACACACATATATAAAATAAATAAATCTTTAAAAAAAAAAAAGCCCCCTTGTGGCTACCTTATTTAACATGCCCAATCAAATTAATCACCTCTTTCTAACTCGGGGCTGTCCCCTTTTATCTTTATAAATTGCCATTTGCCTGTGGGCCACATCTGTCTCCTCTCCATACAGAAGCAGTCCATTGTTCTTCCTTGGGACAAATACCCCTTCCCTGTCTCTGTTGTCTCTTCTCCCTTTTCCCTCATCCTCTATCTCCAGTCTTTGTCTCTTATTCCTTGCTTTTTGTCCTTGTGAGGCAAATAAGTCTCCTTTGTGCTGAAAATTTGGCTCTGGGGTGCTTTGAGCCAATAATGGTTCCTTCAGTTCGAATAAGAAAGTCCTCAATTCGCACTGGGCATGGTGGCTCACGCCTTTAATCCCAGCACTTGGGAGGCAGAGGCAGGTGGATTTCTGAGTTCAAGGCCAGCCTGGTCTACAAAGTGAGTTCCAGGACAGCCAAGGCTATACAGAGAAACCCTGTCTCGAAAAAACAAACAAACAAAAACAACAACAAAAAGAATGTGCTCAATAGACTCACATTTTAAAAATACTTATTCATCAGAGAGTAGCACTATTTGAGAAGGTTTAGGTGTGGCCTTGAAGTAGTGTGGGCTTGTTGGAAGAAGTGTGTCATGGTATGTTGTAGAATATTTCATCACACTGTAAACCCTGAGATTGTTGAGATACTGGGAACTATCTCTAGTTGTGGCGTGTTTCTGTTCTTAGCACACACCTTTAATTCCTCTGGCTGGAATACAGACATGCCCTTAGTACACACCTTTACAACCTCCCTTAACAACGAAGGTAAAGTTAGTGTGTAGAAGGAAACACCCATGTTTGAAAGTGCCATCTAGATGATTGGCAAAGTGATGAATCAGAGAAAGATTTGACAGAATGGGATATGCCCAACTCTCACCAGGAGAGGAAAGGGAAGCTACTTAATAGAAATGCAGAAAGAGAGAGAAAGAGAGAGAAAAAAAGGCAGTTTTACTGGGACTGATGTACAGAGACAGGTTACAGAGAAGACAAGATAGACACAGGTGAAGACAGAACAAGCCAGAGAAAGAGAAGCCAGATGATTAGAACATATTGCCACAGTTAATATGAAGCCAAGCAGAGCAATTGAGGAGAAACTGAGAGAAGCCAATCAGTCATCTTGGAGAGGAGATTCATCCAGAACAGCTGAGTTGACTAGCCAGCCAGAATTCAGAAAAAAACAAGAATGAGCTTACTCAGAAGTAAGTCTCAAAGGCTGAAAACATTCTAGCTCTAGATAAGATTGTAAGGAGGCTAGAAGCTTCCAGGACTAGTCTTAGGTTAGCAGATGGAGGCAGTAAACCTCGGAGATGAAAATTACTTCAGTCAAATAAAAGATACTTTTACAAGTGGGGGTGGGGTTAAAAAAGTCCCACGAGGCACAGTGTCTCTTTCAGCCTATAAATGAGGTTGTAGGTCTTAGCTACTTCTCTAGCACCACGCCTGCCTGCCACCATGCTCCCTCTTTTGAAAATAATGGACTAAGAGACTCTGAAATTGTAATCAAGTCCCCAGTTAAATGCTTTCCTTTATAAGAGTTGCTGTGGTCATGGTGTTTCTTCACAGCAATAGAGAAGTGATGACTAAGATTGGACATTTACAATAGTCCAGTACAAGAAACCATAGTGATTGGGAAATAGTGCTTCAATTGCTGGGACTAGAGGAACTTTTTGTTCTGTTTTTTTGTTTTGTTTTGTTTTTTGTTTTTTCGAGACAGGGTTTCTCTGTATAGTCCTGGCTGTCCTGGAACTCACTCTGTAGATCAGCTGGCCTTGCACTCAGAAATCCGCCTGCCTCTGCCTCCCAAGTGCTGGGATTAAAGGCGTGTGCCACCACTGTCCAGCTTGGGGAGACTTTTAAACAAGCAATGAGAGAGCCTGTCACAGCAGGCCTGCTGCATAAAAGGGAGTTCACATCTGGCATTGTAAGCCAGGATAGAAACCTGTGGCTGGGGATGTCAGAGGATCCACTGGGGAAGGAACTTGTATTGTTTTCCTAGGGGGATGTGGTGTGCTTGTCAGACCTGCTTCCTAAGCACGTGTGTTTGCACTCATAGATCACTGCTGATATCAACCTCAACATCACCTATGCTCTTGAGAGCAAGTAACTCGTGCTTATGGTGCAGTGGCCTAATTCTTAGTCAAAGGTGGGCATATTTAGTTTCCCNNNNCACTGGGGAAGGAACTTGTATTGTTTTCCTAGGGGGATGTGGTGTGCTTGTCAGACCTGCTTCCTAAGCACGTGTGTTTGCACTCATAGATCACTGCTGATATCAACCTCAACATCACCTATGCTCTTGAGAGCAAGTAACTCGTGCTTATGGTGCAGTGGCCTAATTCTTAGTCAAAGGTGGGCATATTTAGTTTCCCTTCCAAGGCTCAGGGATCATTGTGGAAGAGGGCACAAAGAGAATGCAAGAGCCAGAGGAAGTGGTGGGGGGTCGTGTGACAGTTTCCTCCGGAATGAAATAATCCATCCTGCAGGAAAGCTCGCTTAAACACAGAAGTAAACAACTCAAAAAAAAAAAAAAAACAAAACAAAACCCAAGATTCACTAGGTTCTTGTCTGAGTAAACCATAAAATGTGAGAGTCCCTATCAGAAGAGCCAGGCAAACTTCAGACAGAGCCCACGTGAACTGTCTAGAAGAGGTTTAGACTAGAGTCACTTGGAAAGGACACCTTCTAACCTCTTAACCTTCCTGTAGGCTGTACAGTGTTCTCCAAATCCCTTGCTTTTGTGAGCTGTCATGCATGCTGGAGTGGGCCTTTGGTAATACAGCTATGTTTGAGTCATTTCTGCTCCTGTAAGTAACCAACTCCTCACCACTAGTTTGCTGATACCTGTACTTTAGTCTAGTGTGGTTTTCCTAACCAGGGTGAGTAGACATGTGTTGTGCCTCCCTCAGAAAAGTTTTGTCATACAACAGAGCAGAAGCAAAAACGTCCTGCAATAAACTTCCACATACAGGATTTTTTACTATTACTATTTCTGGAGTAGTTTAGGAACTGCTGGATCTGTTTAGCTGTATAAAAAGCAGTCAGTCTTTTTCAGTGTGCCTACAGCCTGTTATGTTTCCACCAGCACTGAATGAGTATTCCAGTTGTTCCTCATTAGTACCGAGTGCTGGGATTAAAGGTGTGCACCACCACGCCCGGCTTAAGCATTATTCCTGTTGAAGAAAGGGTTATCAAATGGCCAAACAAAAAGCTCTAAACTTAATGTTGAGGTTCACATTCCTTGTTTGGGTAGCAAGCAGCCACATGAGCACTGAAATCTAGTCAAAAGGGAGATGTGCTGATGGTGTCAAGTATATTATGGTTTTGTCAACTAGTAGGAAGAAACAAATCTAACATGTCTCAATTTTTATGCCAATTGTGTGGTGACATATGTTGGCTACATTAGATTAATAAATTATACTTAGCTTTACATTTTAAATGTGTCTACAAAATTTTTACTATAATTTTGACTATAATTTTTACACATGACTTGGGCTTACCCATAACCACTTCTCTTACTTTATCTCTTGGTTCACTAACATATCCCCAATCTAACATCAGCGTCCAATATGTACATAACATTCAATATATATCTATGATAGAATCTTATTCATTGAATGTACATTTACTTGAGGGACTTCATTAACATAAATACCTCTGGAGAGCTAAGCTGCTCTTACTGTTCTGATCCAAACAACCTTGTAAGTCCCCAGGGCCATGGTCTGTTAAGCAGCTATGTTCAGCCTCTGGCCCCTGGACCACATGTGTCACGGTATACTTATGAAAGGGGCACAATACTTTTATTGATGTTGTCATGTGACAATGTCAACAGACTGGATACTCATGGATGGCAAATAGCCTAGACTGGTGAGTGACTTCATCAAGTTAAATGATACTTTCTATAGAGTGAGTTCCTGGTTAGCCAAGGCTATACAGAGACTGTCTTGACAACTAAAACAATCAAAAATGACATCTTTCACCAGGCAGTGGTGGTGCACGCCTTTAATCCCAGCACTTGGGAGGCAGAGGCAGGCAGATTTCTGAGTTCGAGGCCAGCCTGGTCTACAGAGTGAGTTCCAGAGAAACCCTGTCTTGAAAAAAAAAAAAACAAAAAAAACAAAACAACCAAACAAAAAAGAAAATCTTTCAGCATTCTCTCTCCTTGCTATCATCAACACAATACTCATTTTCCAGAATGATACTATATNCAAAGATCCCCAAGCTTACCTGAATTGATACAGAAGCTAGAATTTTTGTATTTTATTTATAATCTTATGTGCTTAATACAGTGTTGCTTGTTTTTCCAAACAGGTCTTTCCAGTCCTCCCTATGTGCTGGGATTCATGTGTGCCAACACATCTACTACAGCATTATTCCTGTTGAAGAAAGGGTTATCAAATGGCCAAAAAAAAAGCTCTAAACTTAATGTTGAGGTTCACATTCCTTGTTTGGGTAGCAAGCAGCCACATGAGCACTGAAATCTAGTCAAAAGGGAGATGTGCTGATGGTGTCAAGTATATTATGGTTTTGTCAACTAGTAGGAAGAAACAAATCTAACATGTCTCAATTTTTATGCCAATTGTGTGGTGACATATGTTGGCTACATTAGATTAATAAATTATACTTAGCTTTACATTTTAAATGTGTCTACAAAATTTAAAACTACATACTTGATTTGCATCTCATTACATTTCATTTTTAATATTTGACATTTCTGTATTTGTAGATATATACATGCCATGTTTGTGCAGAGCAGTCTGAGGGATCTCTGTTGCTGCCTTCCCCCTTTCTTCCACACTATTATACTTAAGCCCCGCTAGGCCTAGAGCCTCCCTAGGAACGCCATGGTCACAGACGTGTGCCACTGACTCTGCTGGGCCCCGCCCCCAGGATGTCCCCTCTTTCCTACTTGCTGCACTGCGGCCATCTCTCTGACCCTCACATTGTACTGCTAGACAATGCTGGTCTACAATACTTTCAGGACAGTTTAGTCTGCCAACTAAGTTTTACTCAGAGCCCTGTTGTATTCTAATGGGAATCTGCTTCTCACATTTCCAGTCTAAGATCAAAGTAGGCTATGCCAGGAGAGGGCTGTCTCTTCTTTTAAAGCACCATACCTTGACACTGCATCTCCATGAAGGCTATATTCAGAAATTAAGGTTGCTTTTCATTTTTATGCAAGGTGATCAAGAAAGGATAAGTTTGCTATGACCATGACTATTTTGAAATGGCTTGTAATTTTTTGAGCAGTTCAGACTAACTCTCCTGCCTAACTCGGAAGTACTTGGGCTATAAGCATGTACCACCATGGCCCACTTTGTTTGTTTAGAAAGTGTTAGCACAATGCTAAAGTAACATGTTCTGTGGTATATTTACAGCATGTCATCTCAGGACTCCTGTGATTATATAAATCACTGTGCCATGCTGTTCTCTCAAGAGCTGTTCTAATAGAATAGCACTTAGGCAGCTGCCCGTTTCCTCTCCTCCCTTAGGGATTGCTAGTCCTCTGAGAGCTGCTGCTCTTGCTATGCCTTCCCTACTCCCAGAAGCACAATTATAAGCTGCTTTCCACTAAGAACTGTTCGCTACCAGGCCAGTTCCTCAGGTAACTGTTTTAACTTCAGAAAAGCAGACCTTTCTCCTGGACCCTGCACTGAGTGCTGGTGTGGTCAGTGAGCTTTTTCCTCATCACAGCTGGCCCAGATCAACTATTCAGAGGAAGCAAGACAGAAAATGTGTCACCAAGCCTTTGTACTTCCTTGGAACTCATAACTTGTCATGACCTTTGTGTCCACACACATAGACACAGGAATGGAAAAAGAGAGCCCCCTGGGGCCATGAGACATTTTAGAGGTGACAATTCCAGCAAAGCTGGCAACTTGCCTTGGTTACTTAGCATGCACCAAGTATTTTAGAGACATGGCTTCACTTCCTAGTTCCTCCATCACCCCAAATGCTGAGATCACAGGCCTGTCACAGCCCTCATTTTTTAAAAAGATTTATTATAAGTACTCTGTAGCTGTTTTCAGATACACCAGAAGAGGGCGTCAGATCTGAGTTTGGATGGTTGTGAGCCACCATGTGGTTGCTGGAATTTGAACTCAGGACCTTTGGAAGAGCAATCAGCGCTCTTAACCTCTGAGCCATCTCACCAGCCCCACAGCCCTCATTTACAAACTGAAAAACACAAACTTCTGATTATCCAAACTAGTAAAATAAAAGTGTGATTTCTGCTTAAAAGTTTTTGCATATGAGCGCTTTGCTTGTGTGCCATGCCAATGTATACCATATGTGTGCCTGGCCCAGGGAAGTAAGAGTGTTGGATTCCCTACAACTAGTCATGGTTGTGAAATATGTGCACACTAGGAATTGAACCTGGGTCCCCCAAAACAAGTGTCCTTAACTTCTGAGCCTTCTGTCCAGCCCTTCAGCTCAAGCATCTAAGCACAGCCATGTGTTCATGCCTATAACCCCAGTGCCAGAAAGGTAAGCCAATCCTTTGAGTTCCAGGACAGCTATGACTAGTGAGACCTTGTCTTGAAAAAAAGCAAAATTGAGCCGGGTGTGGCGGCACACACCTTTAATCCCAGCACTTGGGAGGCAGAGACAGGTGGATTTCTGAGTTCCAGGGCCAGCCTGGTTTACAAAAGTGAGTTCCAGGACAACCAGGACTATACAGAGAAAACCTGTCTGGAAAAAGCAAAAAAAAAAAAAAAAAAATAATAATAATAAAATAAAAAAAGGAAAAAGCAAAATTAAGTCATGCACTGGAGAAATGGCTCAGTGGTTTAAGAGCATTGACTGCTTTCCCAGAGTTCAATTTCCAGCAACCACACGGTGACTCACAACTATCTGTTGTGAGGATCTGATGCCCTCTTCTGGTATATGAAGATATCTACAGTGTACTCATACAAATAAAACATGTAAATTCATCTTAAACCCCAGCACTTGACACAGTAGCAAGGCCAAGAGTTCCAAGTTAGCTCTAGCCACTTCTCTGCTCAAAATTTATTGCCAGGCATGTTCAACCTGAGACTAGTAGACTCCATATACTATGAAAGATACCCAATGTTTGTTGGTGTCACAATTCCAGACTTTTAAGTTATAAACCAGACAAGCTGGTTATCGGATAATAGATCTGTACCCTACGCTCAATTTAGCAGTCTTTATTGCCTAGCTTTGTGGCTGTAATTTTTCTCAACCCCACACATCCTAGAACCACCACCAAACACCCAAATTCTCCCACAGGCATTAGCTTAATAAAGATGAGCTTACCTCCTTTTTTTTTTGGTTTTTCGAGACAGGGTTTCTCTGTATATAGCCTTGGCTGTCCTGGAACTTACTTTGTAGATCAGGCTGGCCTCCAACTCAGAAATCCACCTGCCTCTGCCCCCCATGTGCTGGGATTAAAGGCCTGAGCTGCTGCAGCCACCACCACCAAATTTGAGGTGACCTTGCAAACCCTAACACAAGCTTTTCTTCAAGCCCCACTTATCTTAAGAGTTGTATTAACCTTTTCCACCTGTAGAGTTGGTCAAGTGTGGACACTAGTTTAGTTCCCACTTGCCTCAATGTCTGATTTAACCCCTGATAGAAATTACACATTTAACCAATTAGTAAGGATACCACAAACCAATCTTAAGTCTACATAGACTATGAGTTGTAGTAAGATGAATTATATATAAATTGTCAAAAGCAATTTCATACCCTTGAACTTGGCAACCTTTTAAGGATAGTTGTCTCAAACAATAGGGCATGGTCCACTCAACGTTTATATTAGCAGTTTATACACCAACAGCATTTTTTTAAAAGAAAGTTTTAATGTGTAGCTCTGATCTCCAACTCACAGTTCCACCTGCCACCAAGTGCTGGGAATAAAGGCTTATCTTGCTTAGCTTTATTCAAGAAAATGTTAAAAATCAGAAACTACAGGATAAGTAAGAGCTCAAATGTGCAGGCATCTATGAGGTTTGTTTTAAGTCCCTTACAAACTAAGCATTTTAAGACACTGTAGGCATGGTAGAGTAATATAACCACAGTAGTAACTGTCCTCTAGCAAGCCTGCTCATTCAGCTCACCACTCATCCACTTCCATGCCCGGGACACCAAGCAAACATGATGGGGACCCAAGACAGGCTCAGAGTATCTTTTCCAAGAGAATTCATCCAGCCTCTACCAACTTCAGACCCACAGGAACTATGAAGGAAGAAGTGTAGGGTTCCAAAGCAATCACATAAGGGAACACTGAACCGACGTTAAAATACCTTAGAACACCACAGAATTTTTGAAACCAGAACATTTATTTTATGACTGATTGAAATCCTCAAGATGAACTGGATGCTGCAACAGCTGCCCTCTTGGGTTTAGGCGTTGTTCCCTCACGGAATCCATGTCTGTGCCATGTTAAAGATAAGAAAAGTTAATGCAGCAATATCAAAACATTACCCCAATTGATCAAACAGACGGTAATGAGCTTATCTCAGTTAAATGCTGAAATCATTATAGCATTCATATGTTCAGACATTTATTTTTTAGGACATCACTGATAAGCTATTAGTTTACCCTAATCATGACACCCACATTATTATAGTTAACTGTCTCAACAATTTTGGGCTCATTTTCCCTTCCCACAAGAACTGATTTATGAAGCTATTCCTTACACAACAAAGGACAGGTCCTGGCACCTTTCCTTTAGTAACAGGAAACACTGACCAAGCTTAATAGGACCTTGAAGCTGTTCAACTAAGAAGTCTAAATGGTAAGCAGCATTCGTTTCTACTCGATACTACATATGAGGATGAGTGATTCTAAGCTACATAAAGGTTAATCAGGCTTAAAACATGTCAATAGCCTATCAAACACTGGCAAGCCCACAAAACTGGACTGAGTTTAAAAGACAAACACAATAGCAACTGTCAAAATCAAAGCACAGACCCCACAGCAAAGTCTAAGAGGGGGGCTGGGAATTCTATATTTTTAAGAAACATCAAGACCCAGCCTCCAGTAAAAAGATCCCCATCTATGTTGTTATGACTGACAGTCAGAACAGCTTAGCAGACTTGAGCAAAATCTGGAGACAGATCCAAGTAACCTACCCCCCACCCCCGTCCCATTCATACAGTCTTGACAAATGTGGTTGTCTCAGGCCCAAACCAAACCCCAGTATCATTCCTACCATTCAGTAGGAGTGGAAAGTGACAAGTAAACAACAGGAGAACTCTCATCCTACCGCGGAGGACCAATGACATCTAGCCAAAACTGTACCTGAATCTGCGGTAGACAATCTTTAGGTGCCTCATCCGACCAGTCCCGGTAGTGTTTCGTCTCTTAGCCTTGGCACTCCAGTTATCTAAGAAAAAATAGGATTCCGAATGGTTTTCCCAAGCACCCACAGTCAGCCCATTTTCTCAGCAGTGTCATTACTATGTTTTGACCACTCAGCCAACAAACCAACCACCAAAGTTCTGTTGCGTACCAAATGTATTTTGTATTACATCGCTACCTCGGGTCAAGGTAAAAACCAGCCAGCCTGAAGATTACACTACTTACACTTCCTCTTGCGCTTGGCGGGGTAGCCACATTTGCCACAGGTCGACTTCTGAAGGTGGTAGGCCTTGGAGCCACAGCGGCGGCACAGCGTGTGCGTCTTGTTGCGACGCTTACCAAAAGATGACGTTCCCTTCGTCTGCACATTAAAAAAACAAGAAAAAAAAACCCGCCACATATAAGCAACTCTGAAATCTGACTTCTCAATGTACTCTGGCATTTTCTCGGCAAATGAGTATGAATGAAACGTAAACAAAATCTACAGGGGACAAAACGGTGTAAAGATTTAAATCTTGGCACACAGGAAAGGTAGGAAGCACTACTGGTTATCCACATGATCTACTAATGCCCTACTCTGCGCGGACCTAAGCCTCCTCGGCTTTAAGGGTTAAGGACGACCACATTCTGCCGTCTCAGTCCCGGGTACTGCCCACCAAGCAGCCAGTTTCTCGGCGACTGGGGACAGACGTCCCCAAGCCTGTCCTGATTACCCACCCGGGGCTGCAGTGCGTACGTCTCCCCCAAAGCCCAGAGAGCCCCACAGCGGCGCTGGGACCGTGGGCCAGGGCTCTGAACACAGCAGCCATCCTTCCAGTTCCCGCGGGCCACAGCACGACGATTCCCTGCCCATCAGCTCGCCTCACTCGTAACCTCGTCACCCACGCGCCGAGCAACAAGCAGGACAGCCCGGGGAAAAAGGATGAAGAGAGATTTACAGAGCCCAGAGGCCACACTCACCATCTTGCTTCTACCGCCGAGGCCAAAGAGACCGGAAGAGAAAGCACCCCCGCCACTTCCTGTGGATAAGCTTCCGCCCTGGAAACTACTTCCGGCGGGGCTCGGTGCATCCCTATCAGGCCTCGGGTGCCGTAGTGTAGTCTCCCGGGCGAGAGAGCCAGGGAGCCGATTGGGCTGCAACACCGGTACGGGGCGTGGCTGGCGCTGTGGCTCCGCCCTCCCGAGCGGCCCTGCCTCCTGGGTGGAGAGGGTTTCTGGCAGTGTCAGGGCCGCTGCGTTGCTGACAGTCCGGTTGGATTCCGGTCTGGGCTCGAGGGGAGTCGGACACCCAGTGCGTGGCGGCGCCCCTGGCGGTTTGTGCAGTGCTGGGACTGGGATCCCGATCCGGGAAAGCCAGCCTTCCTAGGTTCGTTTTGATGTGGCCGCTCACTCGCCTGTACCGAGAGTTGGTGAGAGGGTGGAGTCACGAAGTGGCCGGGCGAGGGTTAGGAGGTCAGTTAGCTTCCGACTCGGTCCGACTGGATTTCACGCGGAAGTCATTCAGAGGCCGGTTGTATGATCCCACTCAAGGAATCACACGCGGTACTTGTTAAAATAACAGCTTCCAGCCAGCGCGCCGCCATCAGGAAATCTGACCCTTTTAGGCTTGAGTACAGCTTGCAAGTCTGTACTGTACAAAACAGTTTTCTAGATCATTTTGAAATTAGTAACCCTAGACCTCTTTGATTAACGCTAATGCATCTATCTGTCCGCAGACCCAGTAGGAAACATGAAGAATATAGAATGAATATTGATGAATAGGGGAAATAGTCTCAGCCTACTTTCTAAAACAAATGTGAGAATCGCTAGTCTATCACATCCAAAAATCTTAAGATAGTTGACAGCAGAACAAAGCAAACACCAAGGAAACTTTTTGTTTTGTTTTGTTTTTGTTAGCAAATCGTACCAGTTTCTTCTAGGGGAGGGGAGTAGAAAGAAAAAAATGTGCCGGGTGTGATGGCACACGCCTTTAATCCCAGCACTTGGGAGGCAGAGGCAGGCGGATTTCTGAGTTCGAGTACAGCCTGATCTACAGAGTGAGTTCCAGGACAGCCAGGGCTATACAGAGAAACCCTGTCTCAAAAACCAAAAAAAAAAAAAAAAGAAAGTAGGAGAGTGCATCTTTTGGGAATAGACGGACTAGTTGGAGGAGAGTGGGAAGTGTGGGTGTGTAAGAGAGAGAGACAGACAGAAAGACAGAGACAGAGAGAATGCCACAATGAATTATAGTCAATTCATTGTGGTTCAATTGACTAGTAAGAACTAATAAAAATTTATAGCATCTTAAAAAACATGACATGTTGGGCTGGAGCGATGGCTCAGCGGTTAAGAGGCCGACTGTTCTTCTAGAGGTCCTGAGTTCAATTCCCAGCAATCACATGGTGGCTCACAACCATCTGTAATGGGATCTGAAAACAAAACAAAACAAAAAAAAGAACGAAAAAATGTATAATCCTTTCCACTCAGAAGTAGTTAAACTAAAATCGGAGGAGGAGGAGACAGGGCACATCCCAGAGAAAGCAAACAAGCATTCAAATGGTTGAACTGGGCTATAAGTAAGTCTCAGGAGAGTGGATGGCAAATTGCTATAAATGGTGGCATGAAGCAACAGATATAAACTTTCAGTTATGGGAATTAAATTCCCTTCCCTCCCCCTCCCTTCCCTTCCCCTCCCTCTGCTCTCCTCCCTTCCCTTTCCCTCCCCCTCCCTCCCCTCCTCCCCTCCCTTTCCTGTTTTTCTCCTCCAGTTTCTCTGGTATTCTCCCCTTTCTCTCTTTTAAAACAAAACAAAACAAAAAACCAAAAAACAAACAAGAAACAAAACCCTCATCTACCCCCAACTCCTGCCACAAAAACACAAAAATGAAAATCAAAACAAAGAAAAGATCAAAAGCCCCCTCGCGAGCCTGGCCCTGATGTGGTGTTGATGTCCCCAGTGAGAGTCTATTGGAGACAACTGATGGTTCCCTTTGCCAGCGGTATCCACTTCCCTCTCTCAGGGCCAGGACTCCTTCTGTCTTGAACCTGTGCAAGGCTTGTAGGTGCTGCCCCAGCCTGTGAGTTCACATGTGCACCAGTCCTATTGTATCTGAATGATGCTGTTTCCTTGGAGTCATCTGTCACTTTTGGTACTTGCAATCTTTTCATCTCTCCTTCCAGAGAAGTCCTGAGCCTTGATAGGAGGGAGGGCTACGATGAAGACATCCCATTTAGGATGATGTGCTCTAAAAATCTCTCATTCTCTGCACACTGTCCAGCTGTGGGCCTCTTAGTTCCCAACTACAGCAAGAAGTTTCTCTGATGTGGGTTAATCCAGGCACTCAACTATGAGTATAGCAATATGTCATTAGGGACCATTATATTCCTGTGACCTTTTAGCAGAATAAGAGCAATAGATTTTCCCACTAAGCCTGTGACCTATCTAGTCTCAGATTCTTGGCCACCCAAGCAGTGTCAGATATGGTACCTTCTCTTGGAGTGGGCCTTAAATCCCATCAGAAAGTTGGTTATTTATGCTACCATTGTACCAGTAGATCTCTCCAGCAAGTTACTGTGGTAGCTCACAGGCTGTGTGGCCAAGTGGTGGTGATGATTGCTCTCACCTCTGCCCCTGTGCAAAGCGCATCCACAAATATTAAGTCAGTACGGGTAGAGCTTCTGGTTGGACCCCAGCTCGACTTCTCTGTGTTTGATAGCAAGATTCAGTGTTGTCTTCAGTAATAGGGCCTCACCATCATATCCGAATGCTTGGTCTTCTGGGAGTGACACCACTTAAGAGGGATTAGGAGGTGTGGCCTTTGTTGGAAGAAGTGTGTCACTGGGGGTTTGGGGGCTTTGGGGTTTCAAATACCCAAGGTAGACCCTAGTGTCTCTTTTGCTACTTGGAGATCTGGCTCTAGAACTCTCAGCTACTTTAGCAGTGTGTCTGCCTGCATGCCGCCATGCTCCCCTCCATGTTGACAATAGACTAAACTTATGAAGTTGCAAGTCTCAATTAAATGCTTTTTAATAAAGAGTTGTTGCGGTCATGGGGTCTCTTCACAGCAGTAAACCACTGCCTAAGACACAAAGCTGCCAAACCTCTCTACTAAGCTTGGGAGCGTCAGAAACTGGGGAGCAGTAGAGGACCCCAGTCTTGTAGCTAGAGGACCCCAGTCTTGCAGCTAGAGGACCCAGTCTTGCAGCTAGAGGACCCCAGTCTTGCAGCTAGAGGACCCCAGTCTTGCAGCTAGAGGACCCAGTCTTGCAGCTGGACAAGAAGAATAAGTAAAGAAGCAAAGTATTGGATATGTTGATTACCTTGATTCAGTCTGCCTACACTGCGTGCTTATATATCAAACATCATCATGAATCCCTAAGTATGTAGAACATGAAATTATAAATTGTCAACCAAATAAAACTTTAAAAAATGAAAAAGCTCTTTGAGAGAAAAACAAAACAAAACAAAACAAAACACTTTGCACCTAAAAATAAATCTTAGGGAAGGATTTTCAAATCTCTTATTCAATCTCAGGTACCATAGAGAAGTAATGTCTTTAATTACAAATGCATACTTAGCATTTCTCCGTACATGGCTTACCTTTATTTACATACCATTTCTTTCTAATAACAATAACCTAGCCCAAGAAGACCCTGTGTCAATCAATCTACATAGGCTCCACTACCCCTCTCTTTTTGTACCTGTCCCATCTTTCTCCAACTTGAATAAATAATAAATAATTCTGAACTTTATATTCATTATTTCTTTGTGCACTCACGTGTGTGTGTGTGTGTGTGTGTGTGTGTGTGTGTGTATGTGTTAACACGGGATCTTGCTATGTAGCCGTCATTAGCTAGGAAGTTGCTATGTAGACTAGGGTAGCCCTTCAATACATAGCAATCAGCCTGCCTTTGCCTCCAAAGTGCTGGGATTAAAGGTGTGGGCCACCAAGCCTGGCTAGTGGTGGGTTTTCTGAAGTGGTTCAGGCTGGCCTGCAACTGTTAGACTTAAGTAAGTCTGTCCTAGACTCCTCCGTACCTTGCCTACTTTTCCCAGCTAATAATATATTAATGACTTCATGAGTATTCCTAGGTGTGTGTGTATATATATACATATATATGTGTATATATATATACATATATATATGTATATATATATATGTATGTATATATGTATATATATATTCAATTTTAATTTTTTAAAAGGATTTTATGCTGCATGTGATCCTTTGGGGACCTTTAGTTTTTCCTGGTTACTCTTTAATGATTTTTCTATATTGTAGGGTATTGAAATTTTTTTTCCTGTTGAATGCTATATAATATATTAAATAAAAGGGGCGGAGTGATAGCCCAGCAATTAAGTTCACTTGCTGCTCTTCCAGGGGATTCAAGTTTGATTCCCAACACCCACATTAGGCAACTTATAACTACCTAAAACTCCATGGATCTAATGCCTTCTGGCCTTGGATATACCTGCACACATATGACAGACAGACAGACAGACAGACAGACAGACGGACAGGGGGTGTACCTGCACACATATGACAGACAGACACAGGTAAATAAAAAGATAAATAAAATACTATATAGCCCTGGATGGTCTGGAGTTCTCTTTGTAGACCAGGCTGGCCTTGAACCACCTGCCTCTGCCTCCCAGAGACCCACCTGCCTTTGCCTCCCAGAGCTGGGCTTTTGTTGGCCAGTTTTTTTTTTTTTAAATGGGATCGGTAACTTGCTATTCTCCAAAATAATATAATGTGCTTATCATCACTATTAGGTTCTACTTTATCCTTTTAAACAGTCTAGCAGGAAGCTGGAGAGATGGCTAGGAACACTGGTCACTCTCCCAGGGAATCAGGGTTCAATTCTGGTCACCCACATGATGTGTCACAAACTAGTAAAATCTTTTACCAGTTTAATAGTTCTTTGGTATTTTCCGGCTATCATTTATTTCACAGATTTCTGATTTATGGAAATTTAGGATATTTTTGCTTTTCTGCTGTTATACATTTGGAATAGATATTTCCTATGTGTAATTTTTGGCATGCATCTAATATCTTCTTTAAATATTCTTAGATTTATTTTGTTATATATGTACTTTTTTTGTTTGTGTGTATAGATGTGTACCATATGTGTGCCTGGTGCCCATGAAGGTCAGAAAGGGAGTTGGATCTCTTGGAACTAGATTTATTTATTTATTTATTTATTTATTTATTTATTTATTTATTTTTGAGACAGTGTTTCTCTGTGTAGCCCTGGCTGTTCTGAAACTTACTCTGTAGACCAGGCTGGCCTCGAACTCAGAAATCCACCTGCCTCTGCCTCCCAAGTGCTGGGATTAAAGGCGTGCGCTACCACTGCCCAGCTGGAACTGGATTTATGGATGATTATGAAGCATCACCTTATGAGTGCTGACAACTGAACCCAGGTCTTCAGTAAGAGCAACAAGTGTTCTTACTGCTAAGCCATCTCTCCAGCTCCTACATTTCTAAAGGTTGGATTGCTAGAGGGAAGGGCTATACAGTTACAATTTTGATCTAATTTTTACCTGCATTTTGAAGATTACTCTCCACAAATCAGTCGATTTACATTCATAACATCATAGTGTAGGGCCCAGAGCAGGGATACCTAACCCAATGTAACGTTGAAGCGAAGGTTCCTAGAGGAGGTCCCAGGCTCACTTCATCTCATTTTGTTTTGAGAGAAGGTCTAACTATGTGATCCTGGGTGGACTAGAACACACTGTGTAGACTAGCCAGCCACGAAACTGCAATGATTCTCATTTTCCTGCCTCTGCCTCTGAATGCTGGCATCAAAGGTGTGTGCCACCCTTTGTGGCATGTTCCCCACTGCCCCGTATAGGTGAAATTTAGTCTAGCCATGAAAAAGAGAAAAGAGTAAGGTTCGGGGTACAGATCAGTAGCAGAACAGCAAGAGACCTTCGATTCTGCCCTACACAAGTGTACACACACACACACACACACACACACACACACAAGTGTACAGAGAGAGAGAGAGAGAGAGAGAGAGAGAGAGAGAGAGAGAGAGAGAGAGAAACACAAATAAAAGATCAGCAACAGGAAACTACAGAACCACAAAGAGTGCTCCAGGCTGACTTCCTGTGTTTGTACTCTCTGTTTCACTCTCTGCCCTCGCCAACAGCAGGTATTTTGGACGCGTTTTATCTTTGCTAAGGATTTCTGCCTTTCTTTGTTAACATAGATTTCTTTACCTGCCAGAATGACTTGATCCATTTCCTGGTTTGTAGGAAGCAATGGCTACAGAGGGTGCTTCCTCAGAAATCATAGAAAAACAACGAACGAAGTTGCTCAGTGTCCTCCAACAAGATCCGGACTCTATCTTGGACACGTTAACCTCTCGGAGCCTGATTTCTGAGGAGGAGTACGAGACTCTAGAGGAAATCACAGATCCCCTGAAGAAGAGTCGGAAGCTGTTAATTTTGATACAGAAAAAAGGAGAGGACAGCTGTCGGCGTTTCCTCCAGTTTTTGTCTAAAACCTTTCCAGAGTCAGCGTCCACCGTGGGCTTCAAGCACGGTAAGTGGAGCTTTTAAAGTTTGAAGCAAAGGGGGAGAGAGCAGGTTTTCTAGAAGAGAAAAAGAATTGTTTCCGGTTGTTTGGATTTGACTTCCTGAGTTTTTCTTTGAGTTTTACTGAAATGTGAAACAGAATGTGTGTCGTTTCTAAGGCAGGGGACCAGTGGATCTCTCTGGTTCAGGAGCCTGGTAATGGCTGATCACACCATTGCAGCGTTTTTGAGCTACCATCCGGTACCAGTTGCTTTGGCGGGCATTTGAAAAGAGCCCATTGTTGATAATGGCACTGTCTAGGGCTTTCCTGTTTGTGTGAGTACATTTGGAGATGTTTACATCCCCAGGGACCTTTGGCTAGCCATGCTGAAGGTACAGGGAAAACCATTTTAAATGAACCAGTTGGAAGATCAGTAGTAGCTTGTTGTTGTATGTGATAGGAATAGTAGTTTCTAGAAGTGTAGCTTCTCCATTTGATTAATGATAAAGGTTTTAAGGGCTTGAAATTGATGCTTTATAAAATATGGTTATTTTTCTTTCTTAAAAAATTTTGTTTATTCTAAAATTTTGTACAGTCTCAAACTTCATCCATTGCTGTGAACAGCTAAACAGTTAGAATGGCCACAAACCACGGAACTTCACTCAGGGTTTTAGTCTTCGACTTTTTGACTTTTAATTACATTTTTATTTACTTATCTCCATAAAAAGAGGAGGAAGAATCGATGATGGAGTTCAAACTGGGGGTGAGGGAAAAGTAGGTTTTTCTTTTTTTTTTAAAGATTTATTTTATTTATATGTAAGTACACTGTAGCTGTCTTCAGACACTCCAGAAGAGGCTGCCAGATCTCGTTACGGATGGTTGTGAGCCACCATGTGGATGCTGGGATTTGAACTTATCACCTTCGGAAGAGCAGTCGGGTGCTCTTACCCGCTGAGCCATCTCACCAGCCCCAGGTTTTTCTTTTATAATAAATACTGACTATACTTTCTCTATCCTAATCCCTCTCAGAAAAAAAAATTGTATGAATTTTTTAAAAGAGATTTATTTATTTTATGTAAGTACACTGTAGCTGTCTTCAGACACACCAGAAGAGGGTATCAGATTTCTTTAAGGATGGTTGTGAGCCACCATGTTGTTGCTGGGATTTGAACTCAGAACCTTTGGAAGAGCAATCAGTGCTCTTAACCGCTGAGCCATCTCTCCAGCCCGAAATGGATTTTTTTTTAAATTAAAAAATAGCTTTATATCTTCTTTCATGACGCATGCCCTTTCATGACGCATTCTGTCCTTTGTAACATAATATTATCTTTTGCTTGGTCTCCTTTTTAAATGTCATATGTAGAACCTACATTTCTATATATGCATACTAAATATGTATGACAAGAAAGTAGGAGAGAGAGCCAGGCCGTGGTGGCGCACACCTTTAGTCCCAGTACTTGGGAGGCAGAGGCAGGCAGATTTCTGAGTTTGAGTCCAGCCTGGTCTACAGAGTGAGTTCCAGGACAGCCAGGGTTATACAGAGAAACCATGTCTCAAAAACAAACAAACAAACAAACAAACAAACAAACAAAAAGAAAGAAAGAAAGTAGGAGAGAGCATCTTTGGGGAATAGATGGACTAGTTGGAGGAGAGTGGGAAGTGTGTGTGTGTAAGAGAGAGAGAGAGAGAGAGAGAGAGAGACAGACAGACAGACAGACAGACAGAAAGACAGAAAGACAGAAAGACAGAGACAGAGAGAATGCCACAATGAATTATAGTCAATTTTTTGTGGTTCAATTGACTAGTAAGAACTAATAAAAATTTATTTCTTTCTTTCTTAAAATTATTTATTTATTATCAGAGAATTTCTTCATTTATATTTCAAGTGTTATCCCAAAAGTCCCCTAGACCCTCCCCCCGCCCTGCTCCCCTACCCACCCACTCCCACTACTTGGCCCTGGCATTCTCCTGTACTGGGGCATATAAACATTGCTATACCAAGGGCCTTTCTTCCCCAATAATGGCCAACTAGGCCATCTTCTAATACATATGCAGCTAGATACATGAGCTCTGGGGGTTCTGATTAGTTCATACTGTTGTTCCATCTATAGGGTTGCAGACCCCTACAGCTCTTGGGTACTCTAGCTCCTACATTGGGGACCCTGTGTTCTGCCCTATAGATGATTGTGAGCATCCACTTCTGCATTTGTCAGGGACTGTCAAAGCCTTCCAGGAGACAGCTATATCAGGGTCCTTTATAGCATCTTAAAAAACATGTCATGTTGGGCTGGAGCGATGGCTCAGCGGTTAAGAGGCCGACTGTTCTTCTAGAGGTCCTGAGTTCAATTCCCAGCAATCACATGGTGGCTCACAACCATCTGTAATGGGATGTGATGTTCTCTTCTGGTGTGTCTGAGGATGGTAACAGTGTACTCACATAAAATACATAAATAAATTTTTTAAAAAAATGACACGTTATAAAAGATAACTCATGACATGGGGCGGGGAACCTATTCTACTGTATTGTTTGGCAATTCAGGAAATGATCACTAGAGGGAGGTGTAGCTCTTTTTTTTTTTTTTTTTTTTTTTTTTTTTAAGTAATCTAAACGATTGCTCAAGATGATTTTAAGGGATGGTAGAAAGGTAGGGGCTTAGGTTAAAACAGTGTGTGCTCAAGATCCTTAGTGTCAGACAGGTCTTGTTCTAGTCTCCTCTCCAGCCTCTGTATTCGGACAAACACAAAGTGTGTGTGGGTTTATTTTTAGTTTATAATTATAGTTTATACATCACTGTGGGAGCAGTCACAGAGACAGAGGCTTGCGACAGCTCCTCACATCATTTCTACAGTCAAGAGCAGAGACAAAATGCGCATACTTGCTTGCTTGTGCTTAGCTTGGCTTCTGTACCACATACAGTCCGGATCCCCTGCCTAGGGATTACGACCACCCACAGTGGCTAGCATGGGTCTTCCCACAACAGTTAACTTATAGCAATGCCATGCCCAAAGGCCAACTCAATGCAGAAAACTCCCCACCTAAGATTCTCTTCTCTAAGTTGTGCTGGCAGGTTAAACTAACCTTTTACAACAAGCCTCATAATCCTAGAAAAAAATGGCTTTTACTATATCTAGAATACAGTAATTGTCTCACTCTTTAAAAATTACTGGGATCAGATTTGCTTAGCAATGGCCCAAAGAAATCTGACTGCGAGTTATATCAAGTGTATAATTAAATACTGTTCATAACAAATACATTTCTTTTTGCTTATTTACCACGTGAAGTGATTTGTTACTACTGATCAAATGCAGCAGGCATTCGATCAATCGTCCAGTGAAACAACGAAGAGAGATTGAGTGCATTCCTGTACCCTCAGCTAGTGAGGAGGACTGAGGTATGAATATATTTGAGCTCAAGAGTTTGGGCCAGCCCAGTCAACACAGACAACAGTTTTTGTCTAAAAGAAAGGAAGAAAAAGCAATAAAATGAAAGGATGATGCTTTGAAGATAAGAGAGGTGAGGTAATTTAAAATTGTTACATTGGAAAAGCAGAAGCAATAATGAAATGCTTTCTTTTCAGAAGTTCCACGTCAGGAAGCTGAAGAGACTGTGGGGGTGAGCAGGAATTCTGAAGATCCCTTTTCTCTTGGGACGATAACCTGGGAGATAGCAGAGCTCTCAGAAGAGAAAGAATGTCTAGATCTGGGAGCTTTGAAGTTCTTCACCTACAAGGGAAATAGCCACAGGGAACCGGCAGTATCCTCCCGCAAGAACCAGGAAGGGCGTGGTACACAGCAAGTCAAGGCTCCACATTCAGTCAATAGAGTTGAGTATGAAGTCCCAGCAAATATCACCTTCTTAAGCCCTGGGCAGAGATATGAGGAGCCGGATAATTCGCTGTACTTAGAGGAAGGGGAATATCAAGAGTACCTTGGGTTCCCTGAAGATGTTGAGACTGTCTTGGAGGAAGAGGCCCGCAAGGACCCACAGTGCTTTGTATATGATAATGAAGAGGAATGTGTGAATGAAGAGACCACGGGGTTCTCCAGTGAAGCCAGTAGCTGTTCAGAGACCGACTTCTCATTGGAGGAGGAGGAGAAAAGCACCGAAGGTATGGAGACAGTGTGTATCAACCTCATCTATGGACTAAGAAGGTGCCATGGCATAGTGGACAGGGGACATGATAGGGCAAATCAACTAATCAGAAACCTGGTGTTTCTCTGACGTTGACTTTCTTCGTATTGAACGAAGGAGTTCTCAGGTCTGGGGCAAGGGGAGACAGTACAGTAACAAGGTTCAGTGTCTGAGGGAAGCATATTTGAGGACCTCCTGTGGCTACCACAATCTGTGGATATTCCAACCCCTTATTTAAAATGGTATAGTGAAGCAGGCCTGGTGGCTCATGCTTGAGATCCTAGCACTCAGAGGCTGGGGCAAGGGGATCACTGGAAATCTGAGCCTAAGCTGAGACACAGGCTGAGTTCCAGGCCAGTCAGGGCTAAGACTGAAAACCCGTTTCAAGAAAATTGAAAGAAAGAGAGAGAAAGAGACTTGATACTTATATGCAACCTCTACACATTTCTTAAAATATATTTTATTAGCCGGGCGTGGTAGCGCACGCCTTTAATCCCAGCACTTGGGAGGCAGAGGCAGGCAGATTTCTGAGTTCGAGGCCAGCCTGGTCTACAAAGTGAGTTCCAGGACAGCCAGGGCTATACAGAGAAACCCTGTCTCGAAAAAACCAAAATATATATATATATATATATATATATATATATATATATATATATATATATATATAAAAATATATATATATATTATGTTTTAAGTTTAAGTGCTATATAGTAATTACATGTATTTATGGAGTATAAGTGTAATATTTCAATAAATGTGAACAGTGTGTAATAGTCTGTTGAGGGTAATTGGCATGTCTCTTGCCCCCAAATGATTTGTTTGGGAACAGTCAGAAGCCTCTTGCTGGGTGTAGGGGTATAGGTAGTAATGCCAGAACTCTGGAGACCAGGAAAGGAAGCCTGGGAGTTTGATGTCAGCCTGGGCTGATGAAGTCCCATCTCAAAGCAAACACAAAATAAAATAGCTCTCTATGCTAACTGATCTAGAAAAATTAACTATTTTCAACCAAAGAGGTCTCACTGTGATACAAAATATTAGAAGTTATTCTTCCTTTTTATATGCATACCCAGCTTTTAAATTACATGATTCAATCATTTGTTTGTGTGTGTATAGGCGGGGGGGGGGGGGTGCTGGAAGTTAGAGGACAATTCTCAGGAGTTGTTTTTCTCCTTTCTCCAAGTGTGTCCGAGCGATCCAACTCAGGTCATCAGGCTGGGCAGAAAATGCCTGTATGCACAGGGCTGTCTTCCTGGCCTAGAAGCTATTTATTTATCTATCTATCTATCTATCTATCTATCTATCTATCTATCTATTTATTAAAACAAGATGGAGGTTTTGTTTTTGTTTTTAATTTATTTATTTAATGTATGTTAGTACACTGTAGCTATCTTCAGCCACACCAGAAGAGGGCATCGTATCCCATTACAGATGGTTGTGAACCATTATGTGGTTGCTGGGAATTAAACTCAGGACCTCAGGAAGAGGAGTCAGTGCTTTTAACCGCTGAGCCATCTCTCCAGCCCCTAGAAGTTATTCTTAACTATTGCACTCCAGTACCCATTAACCATCTTCTCTCCATCCTCCCCTCCTTCCTCAAACTCCTAGAATACTCACACTAAAAAAACCAAAAATACAGGCTCTATGTAAATAGTTATTTTTCAGGGAGATAGAACTATTTCCCTCGGGCTGGTGAGATGGCTCAGCGGGTAAGAGCACCCGACTGCTCTTCCGAAGGTGATAAGTTCAAATCCCAGCAACCACATGGTGGCTCACAACCATCCGTAATGAGATCTGGCTCCCTCTTCTGGAGTGTCTGAGGACAGCTACAGTGTACTTACATATAATAAAATAAAATAAATCTTTAAAAAAAAAAAAAAGAACTATTTCCCTGAAAAAAGTCAGTCAGTGTGTTCAGAATAGACATATTTTCCCAAACGTTTTTTGATCTGCAGTTTCTTGAATGGTAGATCCCTAATCTTGCATATGGAAGCTGTCCGTATGAGCATGAGCAGAAGTAAACCTGGATTATAGGCTTAGTGATTTCTGTAGCCGCTTCCCATTGTGCAGTGGAGGTTGCCTTACTCATTTATTTCTGTTATTTTTAAAAGATGTATTTATTTATTTTATGTATATAAGTTCTAATGCTATGTATATGAGTCCACTATTGCTCTCTTCAGACACACCAGAAGAAAGCATCAGACCCCATTGTAGATGGTTGTGAGCCACCATGTGGTAGTTGGGATTTGAACTCAGGACCTTTGGAAGAGTAGTCAGTGCTCTTAACTGCTGAGCTATCTCTCTAGCCCAATTTTTTTTTTCTGTTTTTAATTAATCTGTTCATTGACAATTTCATTTATGTGTATACGATTATGTATTCTGGCCACATTCAACACCTTCTATTATTACATACCCCCCAAGCCCCTCCTGTACCCAACAAGCCTCCCGCCCTCTATCAGGTCCTCTTGTTTTGTGACCCATTGAGTTGTCCAGGGTCTCCTTTAGGGCACCAGTGTGCATTAAACATTGGAACATGGGCAGCTTACTGTGCTATACAAAAGACTCACCTCCTAGCAGACACCAACTGCCAGTAGCTTCCCGAAACCACCTCTGACAACGCCAACAGGCACATTTCTGTGCAGACGGCTCTGAGTTCATGAGCAATGACGGTTCCCTGCCTAGCAGACAGTGTTCTCAAGGCCCTTGTCTCCATCTGTTCCTTCTTCCACGATGTTCTCTGTGCATTGGAAAACATTGAAGAAATGTTGTTTTAAGTGCTAAGCACTTACTAGTCACATATTCTCAATGCCTGGGCCAGCTATGGGACTCTGTATTAAGTACGTGCTACAAAAAGAGGCCTTTCTGACCAAGGCTGATGGTAACACTAGTGTGTGGGTGTGAACCTACATCAGGAGGCAGTTTGACAATGTGTTCGTTTAGCATATCAGAATACTGTGTTCTCCCCAGCTATGAGCTTTTTACCAGGTCTATAGTTCCTAGCCATGAACACCTTCCTATGCAGTGGGCTTCAGTCCCAGAGACAGAGTCCCCTGACATCCAGGATAGCCTTGAAGCCATCATGAGCCTGAGGATTACTTTGAGCTTCTGATCTTCTGGCCTTCGCCTCTGAAGTCCTAGGATCACATGCACGAACCACCATACATGGTTTTATTTCATGCTAGTGATAAAATTGTGTGTGTGCCAGACAAGCATCCTACCTGCCAATTTACATCTCCACCCAGTAGCCACTTCGACATTACCTTCTGTTGCAGCTTAAGGCACCTTGGTAATTTTAGCAGCTTTGTAACAAGAAATAAATTGCGTTTTGCAATTTTTATTTTATTTTTTAAAAAGATTTATTTATTATTATATCTAAGTACACTGTAGCTGTCTTCAGATGCACCAGAAGAGGACGTCAGATCTCATTACGGATGGTTGTGAGCCACCATGTGGTTGCTTGGATTTGAACTCGGGACCTACGGAAGAGCAGTTGGTGCTCTTAACCACTGAGCCATCTCTCCAGCCCCAGGTTTTGCAATTTTTAGTTTTAACCATGGAAGTGGACATCATTAGTAGAGGGACGAACTTACAGTATACAGTTAGTGTCTCGGGATGTCTGAATCTGGTCCATACAGCACCATTCTGATAAAGAGACACCTATGTGTGTAACCATTTTTCTTTTTGAGTACTGAAAGTATAGATTTGTTAAAAATGAAAGTAGAGAGGCTGGAGAGATGGCTCAGTGGTTAAGAGCGCTCACTGCTCTTACTGAGGTCCTGAGTTCAAATCCTAGCAACCACAAGGTGGCCTATAACCATCTGTAACAAGACCTGATTTTCTCTTCTGGTGTCTGAAGACAGCTACAGTGTACTTACATATAATAAATAAAATAAATATTAAAAAAAATGAAAGTATAGTAGGCACGATGACTTGGAGTGAACCAACACTTGGATGTTGTTCTTTGACTATCACATGCATGCCATGGCATGCATATTCACACGCACACCACACGCACCACACTAAATAAACATAAAAAGATTTTTTTTTTTTTTTGGTTTTTCGAGACAGGGTTTCTCTGTATAGCCCTGGCTGTCCTGGAACTCACTTTGTAGACCAGGCTGGCCTCGAACTCAGAAATCTGCCTGCCTCTGCCTCCTGAGTGCTGGGATTAAAGGTGTGCGCCACCACGCCCAGCATAAAAAGATTTTTTTATGTGAGAGTAAAAATATAGAATAGATTCCATAGAGCAGGAGTGAGATCTGCCAAACATGACTCAAGAGCCCTCTTTTTTTTTTTTCCCCTTTGAGCCAGGGTCTTATGTAGCCCAGGCTGGCCCCACACTGACTGTAGCCAAGAATGCCTTTGAACTCCAGATACCTCTGCTTCTATTTCCCAAGCACTGGGATTATTGGTCCATGCTACCACTCCTGTTTCTGTTTGTTTGTTTGTTTTTCTGAAGTGCTGGAGATCAAACACATGGCTGCATATACCTTAGGTAAGCACAGTCCTAAAGAATCTATGTCCCAAGGCAGAGTAGAGTCTTACACCTTGTTATGCAATGAAATTGTCAATTATGTATTTTTAAGGGAAGGGAACGAGGCAATAATGAGTCCTTTGTGCTTTACAGAGAGAAAAAGAGTGTTTCAGCATGTCCTGTCCTGTTTGAACATGGATAGAACCAGGAAGCTTCTCCCAGATTCTGTGAAGCAGTTTTCCACAGACCGAGGAAGTGAGTGGATACCCGAGACCCCAGGGGACTTAGCTTGGAATTTCCTGATGAAGGTTCAGGCTTTAGACTTGAGGGCCAGAGATTTTATCCTTAGGCATAAGATGGTGGATGAAGAGAACAAAGAAGAACTGCTGCTGGCTGGAATGGAGAAGTTAGGAATTGGAGACACACAAACCATCAACCCCCTGGATGTCCTCTGTGCCTGCATGCTTTGCGCAGACAGCTCTTTGCAACGTGAAGTCATGTCAAATATGTACCAGTGCCGCTTTGCTCTTCCCTTGTTACTGCCAGATGCAGAGAACAACAAAAGCATCTTAATGATGGGGGCCATGAAGGACTTAAAGCAGCACGCAGCGCAGTCCTCAGGAGGGCCCCCCAGGGAAACAGACTTGTCTCTGAGTCTCATGAAGATGCCTGTCATCTCTTTTGTGCGACTGGGACGCTGTAGCTTCTCCAAGTCCAGAATTCTGAATACACTGCTCAGCTCCTCCCTACAGAAACCATACAGGTTTTTCCTCCACCGGGACCTGTCTGTTCCCGTGCTGCCTCGGCAAATTTCTGATGGCCTGGTGGAAGTGACATGGCACTTTCCCCACAACTTGGAGCTAACAGTGAGCCCACACGTTTTCCAGAAACCTGTTGCTGTGGCCAACCTTCGAGGCGATCTAGAAAACTTTTGGGTGCAATTTGGCTTTCTGCTGGAAGTTTCCTCCGCTGTGTTCGTTCTCACAGACTGCCTCGGTGAGAAGGAGTGGGCCTTGCTCATGTTTTTAGGAGAAGAGGCCATTGAAAGGTGCTACTTCATCCTCAGTCCCCAGGCCAAGGAGAGTGAAGAGGCTCAGATTTTCCAAGAGGTCCTAAAACTGAGGCCATCCCAGCTACTGTTTTGGGAAGTAGAGGAAGCTGGGGATAGAAGGAAGGCTATGGAGGCCCTTCAAGCTGCCCTCCAGGAAGTAATGTCATCTCCACTCAAATGTGTGTCCCTTGGAGATATGGCCTGTCTGGCCAGGGAGCTGGGGATTCAGGTAGACCAAGACTTTGAAGTTATTCAAGATACTCATGTTTCCCCCCAAACAGTTGAAGGTGAGGACCAGAGACCACCACGGAGTCAGACACAAAGCCCATCTGAAAGCCGAGCTCAGAAGCTGCTCAGAGAGCCTGGGTCTCAATGTGAGGATAGCCACAATGCTCTGATCTTCCATCGGATTCCAGCACTCATGCCTTATCCAGCCCACCCATGGCCCTTGCCCATTAAAGCTGGAAGTAACTTTTACCATGTTCCTTTGAGAGTCCCCTGGGCTATAAGCTCCCACTTTAGATCACAGCAGAATGCTAAGTGTTTCTTTCCATTCCCCCAGCAGAATACAAGTGTTCACAGCAGAGGTCAAAACTTTGGTATTAAATACTTCCAACCCTGGAGATTTTATTCAAGGGGAAGATTCACAAAATGTTCAGCAACGCCTCAGCAGTATCACCCGAATGGACCATTTGGGAGATCACAGAGACAGACTTCTCATGTACAGACCCATCCTAAGAGCAGGCAGACGTCCAGAACTCTTGAGAAGTCTGGGACAGTGGTCTCTCAAGTAGGTCATGGACGTTCTCTTGGCTCACAAGCAAAGAGAGCCGTAGGGAAGCCACAACCTGAGAAAGCCTGTGCCCAGGGTCCGCAGCTGACTAAAGCAGCTGGAAAGTCTATAAGGACACTGCCTCATATTAAATATCCTCACCCTCAGCCCTGTCAGCCAGCAGGAGCCTTTCAAGAACGGATAATACCCGTTTCTCATCAAAAAGCCCAACAAACAACACAGGGAAGGCCTGTGGATTTAGCTTTCAAAACAGGGTCTCAATCTACATCTGGGAGTAAACTTTCATCTACCTCCCAGTCTAGCTCCCATCAACCCAGATTCCAGAGCAAACACTTCCAGCCTCAGCCTTTTCAACCTGTGCCTTCTCAGAATAAACCGTCTCACTCCTGGCCCTCCCAAGCTAAACTCCCTCATCTGAATCCCTCTCATGCAAACCCTACTCAGGGGCAGCCTTCCCATGCTAACCCCACTCATCCACAGCCTTCCCATGCTAAACCCACTCATCCACAGCCTTCCCATGCTAAACCCACTCATCCACAGCCTTCCCATGCTAACCCCACTCACTCCCAATCCTCCCAAGCTAAACCCACTCACTCTCAAGCTAACTCCCATCATCCACATCCCTCCCATGCTAAGCCCTTTCATCACAATTCCTCTCATGCTAAGCCCACTCATCCACAGCCTCCCCAGGCTAAGCCCACTCATCCACAGCCTCCCCATGCTAAGCCCTCCCCATCCCAGTCTACTCAGTTTAAGGCACATAAACCCCATCAGTCCCAATCTAAGCCTTTTTCACCGAGACCCACTCAACCCAAGTCATCTCAGACCAAGCCTTCACAGGCCAAGGCCTTCCACCCAAGAGCAGGGAGACGTTAAAGAACATCCTCTAGAGATCTAGGGAGTATGGTCTTTGCTAAGTTATACTTCTCATATAATAGTCTGAAGAAAAGTTTCAGTGAAAGACTGATAATAGTAGCCAAACAAAAAAATATGCAAAGTCTTAAGTGCATAGCAGAGTTTCTAAGTGTGGGAACTGTGAAAGCAGTTAACAGTAGGGTCTGGCTGGGCAAGGTGGCACACACCTACAGGGTTTAGCATGAGGGCTGTGGCATCCCAATTCAGGAGAAGCAGGTAGATCTCTGTGGGTTCAAGGCTAGTCTGGTCTGCATAACAATGACATAGCAAGTTCTAGGTCAGCCGGAGTACATAATGAGACCCTGTCTGGACAGAAGGTTTGGATCTAGCATCAAACCAAAGAGATAAGTCAGAATTCCAGAAGACATCATTAATTACACTCAGTGGGTTACCCAAACCAAATGAACCGACTAACCCTTCTAAGGAGCAGGCAGGAGTGGGTGCAGGTCAGGCTGAGCAGGAAGGAAGAAGAGCTGAGGATAGATATATCATTGTATACATGTATGAAGCTGCCAAATCATAAGTGCAAGATGAAGAAAGAGCAGGACCTAAGGATACATGAACTCACTGAGCCCAGCCCTCACTATCAGATGGTGTGGGGTTTGAACCCAGGGAGTGGAGTCTGTGTGATTGTAAAATGATGAAAACATGGGGCTCAGCTTATCTCAGTGTTGAAGAAAAGCAACTTCAGAGGTGCCTTGGTTTTGGGTTTATTATCAGGCACTGAGCAGATAGACAGTCTGCACCATTGGTACAGTTAAATCAGCTTGCTTCTGGTAACAGCCACAATAGTCATACCTGATAAGACTATCTCATTTAGCCCTTACACACAGAAATAATGAATATTCAATAAAACACACTTTTACATTAACCTTGGTATTGATTTGTGTATGTTTTATTCTAAGAAAATTTACCTCATTAGAGGTCCTGATATTCTACTAGTCTAATGGTTTGATATCAGAAATGTGTTAGTGAGTTTTTCATTTTAGAGTTAATTGAAAATATTAAGATGAATTTATAAAGGGTATAAGTAATGTTTGAGAGAGCTTATGATTAAGAGGCTTATAATTTTTGTAGACTCCTGTCGTTCTGAACATTTAGATAACTTCTGCTAGTTAGCAGTGTTAAAAAGAATATATTTGATTCAGATATTTAACCAGAGCTTCTTTAAGTTTTTAAGTGTCACCAAGTATCAATAAAAGGCTACATTAGCTGAACATGTTGGTACACATCTGTGACCTTACATGTAAGACACTGAGGAAGGGGAATCGAGGTTCAAGCCAGCAGAACATAGCGAGACCAAGTCTCAGAAAACAAAAACAAGCCACCTTAAGGTAGATTTAAAAAATTGCCTCATTTAGAAATAAAGTAAGATTTATAAATTGGACTAAGTGTCCCACTTTTGAATTTATGACTTTAATTTTTTGACTTAAAATTTAATTTTATTATTGTTGTATGGGTTTTGTGTGTGTGTGTGTGTGTGTGTGTGTGTGTATGTGTGCCTGTGCAAGCCACGTGTATGTGGAGGCCAGCAGACAACTTTGTAGAGACTGTTGTCTCCTTTCACCTTTATGTGTTACAAGTTTTACCTGCTGAGCTATGTCACCCATCCTTATAAAGCTAATTTTAAATAGGAAAATAGTTCCAAGTAGTCAATCAGGAAAAAAAATGTCTGTCAAAGTCTCAAAGAAAGAAAGAAATATTAGCCATGGATAGTAACTGAACTCTAGAAAGGAGTCATCTGAGAATAGTCTAATATCACACTAGTGTGTTTGTACATGTGTTAAATAATATTGTTTTCAGAGTATTTAATCTCTCATGATTATTGTAAAGATTGAAAAAGAAATAGTGGGCAATATATGTATTTAATTTTGTTTGTGAATTCTGTCTTTTAGAATGACACATGTAAGAAATAAAATAAAATGGTCCGTTCTCAGACTAAGCCAGCTCACTTATGTCTGGACCCCGATGACCTTGGCTAGTCTAGCTTCCCCCACCCCAAACTAGAAAGTTTAGAGAAGAAAATGACTGAGTCAAGCTTCTCTGATGACTTTTGGACATAAAGTTTATGGTCCTGAGAATCCCTAAAATAAGCAGGATATAAAACATGTAAATTAAGCCACACATCATGTGGGTTGAGAAGCAGACAAACGTCAGTGTCAGATGACCTGAAAACACCAGACCCCAGGACACTAGGCCAGTGTGGTAAAGGAGGAGTAGACCTCCGTTCTGGGCTATACAAATTGTTATCTATGCTCAGTTTGTCTCCTGCTTTTGTCTGACTTGGCACCAGACTGTACAAGATTGTAAATAAAACTTCCTCACTTTTATTTTTTTGAGTCTCCAGAGCTTTTGGTTATGAAGTGAGGATCTTTATACCTTTCAATCAATCAATCAATCAATCAATCAAACAAACAAAAAGACATGGAAATCCTACACTGGGCATTTTGACATAGACATGTGATCTCAGCACCAGGGAAGCAAAGTCAGGAAAATTGGAGTTCTAGGCCAGCTTGAGCTGTCTTAGGGTTTCTAAAAACCAAGGCCATAAAGAACTTGGGAGGAAAAGGATTATTTCACCTCCACTTCTGCATCATCTTATCAACGAAGGAAGGCAGTGATGCAGAAGCCTTGGAGGGACACTGCTCACCGGCTTGCTCCTCATGGCTTGCTCAGACTGTTTCCTTATAGGTCCCTAGGATGGCACTGCACACAGTGAGCTGGGTCCTCGCACATCAGTCGTCAGTCAGAAAAAAAAATGCAGTACAGGCATGTCTACAGATAATCTGGTGAAGGTAGTTTCTCAATTGAAACTCTCTCTTGTTTCGGGATAAAGACCCAAATACCACTCAGCACAACTAAAGTTCAAATTAAGAGTCTGGATTGAACCTGCTGATACCCATGTGGAGAAAAGCACTTCTTACAGAGCAGCCCCAAACGCATATAGAAAGTTTTTTGTTTGTTTGTTTGTTTGTTTTTGTTTTTCTAGACAGGGTTTCTTCTCTGTGTAGCCCTGGCTGTCCTGGAACTCACTCTGTAGACCAGGCTGGCCTGGAACTCAGAAATCCGCCTGCCTCTGCCTCCCAAGTGCTGGAATTAAAGGCGTGTGCCACCACGCCCGGCTGGAAGTTTTTTTTTTTTAAAGATAAAAGACACAGAAAACAATATCCTGATTGGCAACTGTTGGAAGAAGCAAACAAGCAGTTGAACAGAAGCCGAGATCACACAGTTAGCTGGGGGCATTTTGACTCTTGAGTTTCATGTGTTTTGAAAATTGTATCTTGGGTACTCTGAGCTTCTGGGCTAATATCCACTTATCATGGAGTGCATGTCATGTGTGTTCTTTTGTGATTGGGTTACCTCACTCAGGATGATATCATCTAGATCCATCCATTTGCCTAGGAATCTCATAAATTCATTGTTTTTAATAGCTGAGTAGTACTCCATTGTGTAAATGTACCACATTTTCTGTATCCATTCCTTTGTTGAGGGACATCTGGGTTCTTTCCAGCTTCTGGCTATTATAAATAAGGCTGCTATGAACATAGTGGAGCATGTGTCCTTATTAAAAGTTGGAGCATCTTCTGGGTATATGCCCAGGAGAGGTATTGCTGGATCTTCCTGTAGAACTATGTCCAATTTTCTGAGGAACCTCCAGACTGATTTCCAGAGTGGTTATACCAGCTTGCTATCCCAACAGCAATGGAGGAGTGTTCCTCTTTCTCCACATCCTCTCCAGCATCTGCTGTCACCTGAATTTTTGATCTTAGCCATTCTGACTGGTGTGAGGTAGAATCTCAGGGTTGTTTTGATTTGCCATGAAGTAGCTGGATATAAAATTAACTCAAACAAATCAGTGGCCTTTCTCTACACAAAGGATAAACAGGATGAGAAAGAAATTAGGGAAACAACACCCTTCAAAATAGTCACAAATAATATAAAATACCTTGGTGTGACTCTAACTAAGGAAGTGAAATATCTGTATGATAAGAACTTCAAGACTCTGAAGGAAGAAATTGAAGATCTCAGAAGATGGAAAGATCTCCCATGCTCATGGATTGGCAGAATTAATATAGTCGAAATGGCTATCATGCCTAAAGCAATCTACAGATTCAATGCAATCCCCATCAAAATTCCAACTCAATTCTTCACTGAGTTAGAAAGGGCAATTTGCAAATTCATCTGAATAATAAAAAACCTAGGATAGCAAAAACTATTCTCAACAATAAAAGAACCTCTGGGGAATCACCATGCCTGACCTCAAGCTGTACTAAAGAGCAATTGTAATAAAAACTGCATGGTACTGGTAATTTTCAACAAATGGTGCTGGCACAACTGGCAGTTATCATGTAGAAGAATGCGAATTGATCTATTCTTTTTTTTTTCGATTTTTTTATTAGATATTTTCTTCATTTACATTTCAAATGCTATCCTGAAAGTCCCCTATACCCCCCTCCCCACCCCCTGCGCTACTCTCCCCCTCCCACTTCTTGGCCCTTGCATTCCCCTGTACTGGGGCATAAAAAGTTTTGCAAGACCAAGGGGCCTCTCTTCCTAATGATGGCTGACTAGGCCATCTTCTGCTACATCTTCTGCAGCTAGAGACACGAGCTCTAGGGGCACTGATTAGTTCATATTGTTGTTCCACCTATATAGAGTTGCAGACCCCTTCAGATCCTTGGGTACTTTCTCTAGCTCATCCATTGAGAACCCTGTGTTCTATCCAATAGCTGACTGTGAGCATCCACTTCTGTGTTTGCCAGGCACTAGCATAGCCTCACACAAGACAGCTATATCAGGGCCCATTCACCAAAATCTTGCTGGCGTATGCAATAGTGTCTGCATTTGGTGACTGATTATGGGATGAATCCCTGGCTGAGGCAGTCACTGGTTGGTCCATCCTTTTGTCTCAGCTCCATACTTGATCTCTGTAACTCCTTCCATGTGTGTTTTGTTCCTAATTCTAAGGAGGGGTGAAGTGTCCACCCTTTGGTCTTTGTTCTTCTTTTGTTCCACGTGTTTTGCAAATTGTATCTTGGGTATTCTAAGTTTCTGGACTAATATCCACTCATCAGTGAGTACATGTTATGTGAGTTCTTTTGTGTTTGGGTTACCACACTTAGGATGATACCCTTCAGATACATCCATTTGCCTAGGAATCTCATAAATTCATTGTTTTTAATAGCTGAGTAGTACTCCATTGTGTAAATGTACTACATTTTCTGTATCCATTCCTCTGTTGAGGGATATCTGGGTTCTTTCCAGCTTCTGGCTATTATAAATAAGGCTGCTATGAACATAGTGGAGCATGTGTTCTTATTACCAGTTGGATATATGCCCAGGAGAGGTATTTCGGGATCCTCCAGTAGTACTATGTCCAATTTTCTGAGGAACCTCCAGACTGATTTCCAGAGTGGTTGTACAAGCTTGCAATCCCATCAGCAATGGAGGAGTGTTCCTCTTTCTCCACATCCTCGCCAGCATCTGCTGTCACCTGAGTTTTTGATCTTAGCCATTCTGACTCATGTGAGGTGGAATCTCAGTGTTGTTTTGATTTGCATTTCCCTGATGATTAAGGATGTTGAACATTTTTTCAGGTGCTTCTCAGCCATTCAGTATTCCTCAGTTGAGAATTCTTTGTTTAGCTCTGTGCCCCATTTTTTAATGGGGTTATTTGATTTTCTGGAGTCCAGCTTCTTGATTTCTTTATATATATATATTGGATATTAGTCCCCTATCTGATTTAGGATTTGTAAAGGTCCTTTCCCAATCTGTTTTGTCTTATTGACAGTATCTTTTGCCTTACAGAAGCTTTGTGACTTTATGAGGTCCCATTTGTCAATTCTCGATCTTACAGCACAAGCCATTGCTGTTCTATTCAGGAATTTTTCCCCAGTGCCCATATCTTTGAGGCTTTTCCCCACTTTCTCCTCTATAAGTTTCAGTGTCTTTAGTTTTATGTGGAATTCTTTGAACCACTTAGGCTGGTCCTTAGTACAAGGAGATAAGAATAGATCAATTCCCATTTTTCTATATGATAACTGCCAGTTGTGCCAGCACCATTTGTTGAAAATGCTGTCTTTTTTCCACTGGATAGTTTTAGCTCCCTTGTCAAAGATAAGGTGACCATAGGTGTGTGGGTACATTTCTGGGTCTTCAATTCTATTTCATTGATCTACCTGTCTGTCGCTGTACCCGTACCATGCAGTTTTTATCACAATTGCTCTGTAGTACAGCTTGAGGTCAGGCATGGTGATTCCACCAGAGGTTCTTTTATTGTTGAGGATAGATTTTGCTAGGTTTTTTGTTATTCCATATGAAATTTCAAATTGTGCTTTCTAATTCATTGAAGAATTGAGTTGGAATTTTGATGGGAATAGCATTGAATCTGTAGATTGCTTTAGGCAAGAAAGCCATTTTTACTTTATTGATCCTACCAATCCAAGAGCATGGGAGATCTTTACATCTTCTGAGATCTTCTTGGATTTCTTTCTTCAGAGACTTGAAGTTCTTATCATACAGATCTCTCACTTCCTTAGTTAGAATCACACCAAGATATTTTATATTATTTGTGACTATTGTGAAGGGTGTTGTTTCCCTAATTTCTTTCTCAGCCCATTTATCCTTTGTGTAGAGAAAGGCCACTGATTTGTTTGAGTTAATTTTATATCCAGCTACTTCACTGAAGCTGTTTATCAGGTTTAGAAGTTCTCTGGTGGAATTTTTGGGGTCACTTATATATACTATCATATCATCTGCATATAGCGATATTTTGACTTCTTCCTTTCCAATTTGTATCCCCTTGATCTCCTTTCGTTGTCAAATTGCTCTGGCTAGGACTTCAAGTACTATATTGAATAGGTAGAGAGAAAGTGGGCAGCCTTGTCTAGTCCCTGATTTTAGTGGGATTGCTTCCAGCTTCTGTCCATTTACTTTGATGTTGGCTACTGGTTTGCTGTATATTGCTTTATTATGTTTAGGTATGGGCCTTGAATCCCTGATCTTTCCATGACTTTTATCATGAATGGGTGCTGGATTTTGTCAAATGCTTTCTCAGCATCTAATGAGATGATTATGTGACTTTTGTCCTTGAGTTTGTTTATATAGTGGATTACGTTGATGGATTTCCGAATATTAAACCATCCCTGCATCCCTGGGATGAAGCCTACTTGTTCATGATGGATGATCGTTTTGATGTGTTCTTGGACTCGGTTTGTGAGGATTTTATTGAGTATTTTTGCATCAATATTCATAAGGGATATTGGTCTAAAGTTCTCTTTCTTTGTTGGATCTTTGTGTGGTTCAGGTATCAGAGTAATTGTGGCTTTGTAGATCGAATTGGGTAGAGTACCTACTGTCTCTATTTTGTGGAATAGCTTGAGGAGAGTTGGAATTAGGTCTTCTTTGAAGGTCTGATAGAACTCTGCACTAAACCCATCTGGTCCTGTGCTTTTTTTGGTTGAGAGACTATTAATGTCTGCTTCTATTTCTTTAGGGGAAATGGGACTGTTAAGATTCTACCTGTTTAGCAGTGTTTGCCTGTAGCTCTTTAAGGGCTTCTACTTGTTTAGCAGTGTTCTCTTGTGATTCCAACTCCCTAAAAACATAAAGGAGAAATTCCCGAAGATGGACAAATCGTCACAAGAGGACGTCAAGGAACTTCTTAAAAACAAAAAGAAGAAATTCCCGAAGACGGACAAATTGTAACAAGAGGACATAAAGAAATTCACACAATAATTACAGGAAGAATATTAGAAGATGGTAGTACTACTCTATACTAAATTTTAGACCGTCTTGCTTTTCGGGCGTGTTGGGGTATCCAGGACTTGTTGTAGTGGGCATACTGGGTTCTGATGAAGCCCATTGTTCTTCGTTTCTGTTAGTGAGATTCTTATGTTTACCTCTCGCCATCTGGAGATTTCTGATGTTAATGTCCAAGTTGTCACTGGTTTGAGCTTGATCTTCCTGTGATTCTGTTAGCCTCTGACAGCACTTCTGGTAGACCAACTCTCCCTGGAGATCCAGTGATCAGAGCACTCTCTGCAGGCAAGCTCTTTTCTTGCAAGTCCGGTGTCTAGCAGACTGGAGTTCTGACCCATTTCCTGAGTTCTAGGGCCAAAACTCTCCCAGAAGGCTGCCTCTCTTCTGTAATCCTGAGGTGATCCCAAGGTCCTGGGGTGTGGAGAGCACACAAGTGGCCCAAGCCACCTCTGCTGGGCTCAGAAGGAGGATGGCAGGAGTGGCCCTGGCTGGAAGAGATCCCAGCCTCTGGTTGGGCGGAGTTCCTCTGTTCCTGCTGCTGCTGGCACCAGACCCTCCGCGGTTCCCAAAGCCAACACTGTGCTCCACTCACCTGTAACCCCAAGGTGATCCTAGTGTCCTGGGGTGTGGAGAGCACACAAGCGGCCCTAGCGGCCTCCGCTGGGCTCAGAGGGAAGATGGCGGGGGTGGCCCTGGCTGGAAGAGAACCAAAAGCTTTTATCGATGTGTGTTTCTCTGTGATCTTGGGAGTGCCCTTGGGAGTTGGAGGCAGAAGGATCAGGAGTTCATGGCCAGCCTGAACTACATAGCAAGGATGAATGAAGCCAACCTGGGCAACACGATCCCTCTCACAATCAAACAGCATGATGTATGTGTGTGGCCATGGCTAACCTAGATTGTGCTTTTAAAAACTGATTAAATTTATTCTTTGACAATTTCAAACACTTTTATAATGTATTCTAGTTACTCTCTGACTGAACCTTCTCTTCTCCCTCCCATTCCTGGAAGCCCTCCTCTCTCTCTACTGGTTTCCTTCCCAGATTCACATTTTTAGCTTTGCTTTTAACTTTTTTTTTTTCTTCTACCTATGAGAGAATATACATGTTACTCAGCTACTGTGTCTGACTTCTTCTTACCTATCACAGTGTTCTCCTCCATTTTCATGCATTTTTCATTAAATGACAGGGTTTTATTCTTCTTTATGGATGAATCATGCATGTTCCATGGTGTATACAAGCATATTTTATTCAGTCATTTGTCTATGGTTGGACATCTAGGCTTCTTCAAAATCTTAACTCTCATAAGTAGTGCTACTGAACACGGGCATGCAAATATATCTCTTTTTGGGATACTGATTTAATTTCCCTTGTCTATTGAGAAGTATATATATAGTAGATCTACGTTTAGATTCTTGAAGGACCTTCAAGAAAGATTTTTAAATCAAGTTATCATTGACTACATAATTCAAAATGTTAACATTAAAATATCTCCATTACCACCTATATGTTCTGTCTATATCTACCTCTGTGTCTATTTCTGGATACAAACACAGGTGTAACCCTGAGAGAGAAGTGGTTTTAGATTCACTTCTAGTAAAACATTGTACATCCATTGGCATGGATCTGTTTTATCCAAGGCAAATATGTTGCTCAATTCAGTGTAGATAGAAGATACTCCCGTGTTTGTGCAGCATGGAAAATTTTCCTTCCTTGGCTTGCTTCATTGTAGACTTGAGGGAAGGAGAAGAGGCTGTAGCTACTCTGCTGCCCAGGCTGATGCTCTGGTGCTGACTGTTTTGGAGATGATTCTCTTTCCTCTCCCTCCCTCCTCATCTATTCCCCACCCCTATCTCTTCCTCCTTTTCTACCCCTTCCTCTGCCTCACCCTTCATCTTTCCTCTTTACTTGCCTTTTCCTCCCTGCTTCTTCTTTGAGATAAGAAGTATTCATCTGCTTGTCTATCTATCGTCTTTATACCCCGATATGCTTGTATCTCAGTCCTGGGCATAAATCTAGGGCTTCTTTCATGTTCGTTAGTTCTTTAGCCCTGAATGATAGCCTCAGCCCCATGTCTAGTCTTTCTTTGGAGATTTGACCTCTCAAAATTATCCAGGCCACCCTTGAATTCACTTAGCAGCCAAAGGCAGACTTTGAAGAATTATTATTATTAATTTGTAAATATTAATTTTATTTGTTTTATATCCCTACTGCAGTCTCCCTTCCCTCCTCTCCTCCTAGTCCATGCTCCATCTACTCTTTGTCTGTTTCTCTTCAGAAAAGGGCAGGTCTCTATTAGAACCAACCACTCATGGTATATCAACTTGCAGTAAGACTAGTCACCTCTTCTCCTATTAGGGTTAGACAAGACAAACCAGTAGGGGTAAAGGGTTTCCAAGGCAGGCAACCATCAGAGACAGTCTCTGCTCCCACTGTTAGGAGTCCCACAGGTAGACCAAGCTACATAACTGTAATTATATGTACAGAGGGCCTAGGTTAGTCCCATGCATGCTCTCTGGTTGGTGGTTCAGTTTCTGTGAGCCCGAAAAGGCTCAGGTTTATTGATTGTTTGGGTTTTCTTGTGGTCTCCTTGACACCTCTGGATCCTATAATCCTTCTTGTATTCCCCTCCCTGGGCCTACTTCAGGCTGGAGCAGACCCAGTTGCCATTGAGGCAGGCCACCTATGGCTTAGCTCTTCAGCTAGGCTGGCTCCTTTTGTTATGCAAATACCTCTGCCCACCTCCAAGATTCTGCTGCCAGCCTGCCGCGACCTGCACAGACCTTCCAGGAAGAAGACGACTGCTGCATGTGGTCTTCAAGATGGAGCCAGGGGCCCCGGAACAGAATGGTGGGGTGGATGGGAAAACCCTGCTATAACCTAAGACTCTAAGCATTAAACCTTGGGGCTTTGAACAACATCCAGGCTTCCATGTTGTTCCTCTCTCCCATGTTGTTCACTTCCCTCCAGCTCCGGCCACCTCCTCAGGAACCCAGAAAGCGCAAGCCGCTGGTGGTTTACAGAATCTTACACCTTCTTTCCCCTCTTCCAAAGGATTCTGGAAGCTCTGCCTAATGTGTAGCTGTGGGTTGGATGAAGCCTCTCTCATGACAACTGGGCTAGATGCCAATTTATATAACAGAATATCATTAAGAATATATTCATTTTCTTTCTTTCTTTTTGGTTTGTTGTTTGATTTTGCCATTCATGTTTGGTTCTATTGTGGGTCTCTGGGTTATCCAGCCTCTGGCTCCTGGCCCTCTAGGCAGTATCAGGGATTTTTGTTGTTGTTATTGTTCTTGTGTGTGAGTGTGTGTTTCTCTTATGGAATCTGAGAATGGACCTCAGGTCACCAGGGGTGCAAGGCAAAGGCAGCTTTACTATTGAGACATCATGTTTACCCTTTTCTTTCTTTTTGAACACGATGTGCTGTAGAATTTTCTTTGTCACTGCATGGGCAACTTCAGCTTTGTAGTTGCATAATATTCATTTAATGTCTGCACAACTTAACCCCCTCCACTGTCTGCTTGGGTTGCTTGTAAGCCTCTGTGTACTAGCTTCCTGTAGCCCAAGCAGGATGCTAATGGATTACTTGCATTGTTACACTCAGTAAAACAACCCTACGAGTTAGAGGACATTATACTTTTCAGATAAACTAACAAACAAACCACATAGTGGGGGTGGAGTAGGGTTGGGGGATAAGTAACTTCCTCAAGATTTGAATTTAGTTGTGACCGTATCTCAGTGGCAGAGAGCTTACCTATCACACGCGTATCACACATGATGTCCTTGGTTTCGTTCTCTGCTCTTACAAAGATTTTGAGTGCAGACTGTGTTTAGAGCACATATTTGGGTCATTGAAATGAAAAGTAAAACCTTCTTTTGCTCTCTGTAACATCCTTGCCCTTAAGGAATCGTCTGTTGGCATGTGTTTCAGCTGCTTTTCACTGAATTCTAAGAGAACTTTCTCCACAAGCATTTAAATAGGTTGTATGGGGGCGGAGAGGTGGGTCAGTGGGTGAGAACACTAGCTGTTCTTCCAGTCAACCTGAGTTTGATTCCCAGCACCCAGATGTCAGATAACAGCTGTTTTTATCTCCCGGTTAGGGATCCAATGCTCTCTCCAGGCCTTCTGGGCACCAGGCACAAGCATGATACACAAAGTGTATATGTATATAAGGCAAAATATTCATACACAGAGAATATATAAATAAATGAAGATTTAAAAACAGGTTTTATAATTGAGGATTTTACATCTTTATTACCTTTATTTTTCTTTTCGGGACTGCAGAATATATGACAATAATGATGAATGCATATACTTTTTTTTCCCCAATATTTATTAGATAACTTCTTCATTTACATTTCAAGTGTTAACCAGAAAGTTCCCTATACCCTCCCCCCTCCCGGCCCTGCTCCCCTACCCTCCCGCTCCCACATCTTGGCCCTGTTGTTCCCCTGTACTGGGGCATATAAAGTCTGCATGACCAAGGGGCCTCTCTTTCCAATGGTGGCCAACTAGGCCATCCTCTTCTATATATGCGGCTAGAGACATGAGCTCAGGGGGTACTAGTTAGTTCATGTTATTCTTCCACCTATAGGGTTGAAGACCCCTTCAGCTCCTTGGGTACTTTCTCTAGCTCCTTCTTTGGGAACCCTGTGTTCCATCTAATATCTGACTGTGAGCTTCCACCTCCATGTTTGCCAGGCATTGGTATAGTCTCCCATGAGACAGCTATATCC
>LR749574.1:1557766-1582766 GCA_902729485.2 Mus minutoides
GAACCCTGTGTTCCATCTAATAGCTGACCGTGAGCTTCCACCTCCATGTTTGCCAGGCATTGGTATATTTTCCCCCGAGACAGCTATATCCGGGCCCTTTCAGCACCATCTTGCTGGCATATGCTATAGTGTCTATGTTTGGTGACTGATTGTGGGATGGATCCCTGGCAGCCGCAGTCGTTGGGTCCATCCTTTGAATAATCACCAATCTTAAGCTAAACCTATAGCAAACAAAACTTCCTATGTTTGTCAGCTTCCAGTGTTGGTATTTAAAAAATCTGCTAAATGTGGGAATGGGGAGATGGTTCAACCGGAGGAGTATTTGTTTCATATGCACAAAGACCCTAGTTCAGATCTCCAGCTTCCATATAAATGCTATGTAGGCATTGTGGTGTACGTATTTAGTCCCTTCACTGGGGACATGGAGACAGCTGCATACTGGTAGCTAGCTGTCTAGCTGCTCTAACCAAAATGGTAAATACCAGATTCAAAGATTCATCTTGTCTCAAAAAATAAGATGGAAAGGGATAGATGATACCCTGAGACTAATCTTTTTGCTTTTACATATGTGTACCCTTGTACGCACACCTCTAGTACACACACACACACACACACACACACACACACACACACACTTAGGTAATAAGTGAATAAGTCCTTTGAATATTTAATCCTTTAAAAGTTGTACTAAGCACATGAACACATGCATATTTCATATATATTATATATACAAACACAAAATATCAGTTAAGTAGCACGTGAATAAAATAAAGACAAGACAAGATCTCCTTTCTTTCTTTCTTTTCTTTTTTTTTTTTTTTTTGATTTTTCAAGACAAGGTTTCTCTGTGTAGCCCTGGCTGTCCTGGAACTCACTTTGTAGACCAGGCTAGCCTCATACTCAGAAATTCACCTGCCTCTGCCTCCCGAGTGCTGGGATTAAAGGCGTGTGCCACCACGCCCAGCTAGACTAGATCTTTCAATATTTAGTCATTAAAAATTTGATCTTTTAAGCCCTTGGTCTTACAAACTTTATATGCCCCAGTACAGGGGAATGCCAGGGCCAGAAAGTGGGAGTGGGCAGGTGGGGGGTCAGGGTTGGGGAGGGTATAGGGAACTTTCAGGATAGCATTTGAAATGTAACTAAAGAAAATATCTAATAAAAATTTGCTAAGCCATACATTTCTTAAGGTTCACTATTTTAATCATTTAAAGTACACAGATAATCAATATTACACCCACTCTTTCTGCTGAACAGCCACCACCTCCACCCATCTCCACAAGTTTTGCAGATAAATGTGCTTTGATTTAGCAAGTATAATTATGAGCATTTTATTAAACAACAACAATTTTTGGCAGTGTAAAGAACCCTTATAGACTACTGACAGTAGTGTATATTAGTTCAAATTCATAGATGCCTCCACCTAAACTAGAACTACCCTCTAATCCACTGATATCACACACCCGATGGAATCTAAGTCAACATAGGGCATCAAACCCACACATCCACATTTATTATAGCAAAGATGGAATCAGCTTAGATTTCTACCAGCAGACAAACGAATGAAGACAATGTGCACATTGTGTATCATGTGCAAGACCTGCACAAGGTCAAACCAGAAAACAGAAAGTCTAGCATGCATTGGGGAGAAAGTCATGGATTCCCACTGATAGTGGAAGATTTAGGTAATGGGGTCAACTCTCAGGGAGCTGCTGTATGGGGTCAGTTTTCTGCAGGCATGCAGCCTCTGAGAGGCTACTCATGTCCCAGTAGATGGCCAAACATCCATGCACATATAGGCAGCACTAAGTGAACTCACTGGGTTGAAAACAGAAGAGCATATGAAGTTGGGTTAGAATTGCTGTGTGTGTGTGTGTGTGTGTGTGTGTGTGTGTGTGTGTCTAGAAAAACAATTCAAAGGGAGAGAGTAAGGTGTGAGCCTGATTAAACAATTAATATTAAATACACATTTAAAAATTAGAACAAAAATAAAATGGGAATTTGTACACAGTGGAGTTTTATTAGCCCCAAAGAGAAACCAAACTGCATCATCAGAAAGAAAGTGAGTGGAGCTAGAGATCACCATATAAGCAGAATAAGACAGAAGCATGTTTTTCTCTCATATGTACAATGTACTCTTAAAAAATATGTATCCGAGGCCTGGTAATGTGGCTCAGCAGGTAGACTCACATGCTACACGAACCTGATGCCTTGAGTTTATCCTTGGAACCCAAGTACAAAGTCAGATGGAGCAGTGAGCATCTGTAGTCCCAGCGCTCCTAATGTGAGATGGCAGGTCAAAGGTCAGCTATCAGGAGTGTGTGGTATAGTAGAAACAGGAAACCCTTCTTCCAAAAACCAGGTAGAAGGAGTTATTTACTTCTGGAAGTTGTCCTCTGAGCTCCAGCCCCCATACACACATGGACATACACACACAAACTCACATACACATATACACACATACCTACATATACACACATAAACGCATACATATACACACAGACACACACTCACTCATACACACAAACACATACATATACGCATACACATACACATACACACATATATGCACATACACACTCACTCATGCACACAAACACACACACATGCACATATATACACACATATAAACACATAAACACATACATATGTATACATATTCACTCATACTAACAAACTATACTCACATGCACACATACACACACACATATACACACATACACACACAATCACACAAACACACACTCTCTCTTTCACACAAACTTACACACACAAACACACACACACATATACATACATATACATACAAATACTCACACAGTGACATATATGTACCTGTGTGTACATACAAACAACAAAAACAAAAGCAATAGTGTTAAAGACATATGATAATGAAGTGGATAACTCTTTAGAGGAAAGAAAGTTATCACCAGCAAGAAGATGAAGGCAATAAGAGAGAGCAACAGAGGACTTAATACAAGCAAAGTAGAGTAAGTGCATGAATAAAGATAGCATAATGAAATCTATTATTTTATAACCCACATTAACTAATTTTCTTTTATGCTTTGATAAAATACCACAACCCAAAGCAGAAGAAAGGGTTCATTTATTGGTTGAGAGGGAGAGTTCATCGTGGTGGGGAGGGATGGAATTAGGTACAGGAGCTGGATGCCTTGGTGATTACATCACAACTGCACCCAGGAAACAGAGTGAGAATCAGAGGTGGGGCCAGGCCAAATTCTCAAAGCCCACCCCTCATGATGTACTTCTTCCATCAAGGCTGTACCTCTTAAAGGTCTTGTATCCTCCCCAGACAGTGCTACCAATTGCCCAATTCATGAGCTTATTTAGTGTATCTTTACTTCAAACTACAATATATTCTAATGAAAAGCAGAGTACCATTTTACTTTGGAATCATTTTAGATCTCAGAAAAGTTGCAAAATGTAAATTCTACATACTCTTACCTATCTTCAGTTTTTGCATAAATTGACATAACTTAGCTTTTGAAAACAAAGAATCAGTGGTACCAATTCCTGTGTCCTAGTTACTGCTCTATCTCTGTGTCTCTTCACACAATGTGACACATATGAAAGAAGTCTACTGGGGGTCTGCTTACTGTTTTAGAGGGGCTAGTCCATTATCATCATGGTGGAGGATGTAGCAGCAGGCAGGCAGGCAGGCATGGTGCTGGAGAAGTAGCTGAGAGCTTTACATCCTGATCTGTAGCAGGTAGTGGGGGAGGGAGGAAGGGAGAGAGGGAGGGAGGGAGGGAGGGAGGGAGGGAAGGGGAGAGGAGAAGGGATAGGGAGAGAGACAGAGAGAGACACAGAGAGAGACAGAAAGACAGAGATAAACAGAGAGAGAGAGACTGAGAGAGTCAGAAAGACAGAGAGACAAATAGAAATGCAGAGAGACAGAGACAGAGACAGAGAAAGAAACAGAGACAGACAGAGAGAAAGAGACAGAGACAGAGAAATACCGAGTGATAGAAAGAACATAGAAAGAGACAGAAAGACAGATACAGAGAGACAGACTGAGAGACGAAATACAGAAAGACAGACACAGAGGGAGATTGTGTCTAGTGTGGGCTTTTGAACCTCAAGCTCACTTCTGGTGACAAACCTCCAACAAGGACATACTTCCTATTCCTTCTAAACACTCAGCTTGCAAATACATGAGCCCATGATGTGTGTGTGTGTGTGTGTGTGTGTGTGTGTATGGGGACGGTAGTCATCTTGTGACCAACTTCACCTACCAGCTTAGATCTGAGGATCTGAGACAGAAGGAATTCAACTTTGAGGCCAACCTGTGGTATAAGACCCTGTCCTAAAAGCAAAGAAAACAACACAAAAAGCATATCGAGAAGGACATTTTGCTAGGGCACAAATGACTAAGCTGTTACTCAGATAGCACTCTTCTCCCTTGTGTCATTTTAATTTCTGGTATCTGAGTCAAGCTGTTGTCTTGCACTGGGAGTGCCACCACATCAAGTGTGTAGACAATGTGACTGTTACTGAGAGTTCTAACCAGGAAGACATGCTCCATATTGCCACCACTCTTCCAGTTTTGTGACTTTTTCATGGGGTGTTACTATCTTGTCTAACTTGCTTATATTTTTCACAGTAAAGAACATATGTATTCTATGATTTTTTTCCTTGTAAAATCATTTCCTTGGGACACCAAGAGGGCTCAGTGTGTTAAGGTACTTGCGGGCAAGCTTGATGACCTAAGTTTGATCCTCCAGAGCCCAATGGCTGGAAGTTATCTTCTGATCTCCATGCGTGTACTACATCCATGCGCATACTAAATAAATAAACTCAGCTAAAATGGGAAAAAAACCCCATGATCGTCTAATAAGATTATCTGTATAATATATTAAATGATTACCTAATTTTATGCCCAATAGTTTGATGCCAGTGATTTTCATTAAAATGAAGCTAGCAGAAAGTGGGGGAAAGTGAGTGTTTTAGAGTTCACATTGACAACAGCTAAAGCCAATGTAGAGGCTGTCCATTTACATCACTGAAAGCTACACCAAGATGCTTACTTATGAACATTCAAATAATGGCTTGCTTAAAAGAAGAGTTTCTATAGTACCCCCTGGGCTCGTGTCTCTAGCTGCATATATAGAAGAGGATGGGCTAGTTGGCCATCAGTGGGAAGAGAGGCCCCTTGGTTATGCAGACTTTATATGCCCCAATACAGGGGAACGCCGGGGCCAGGGGGTGGGAGCGGGTGGGTAGGGTAGCAGGGCCGGGAGGGGAGAGGATATAGGGAACTTTCTGGATAACACTTGAAATGTAAATGAAGAAAATATCTAATAAAAGTTGAAAAAAAAAAAGAAGAGTTTCTAGATTCAAAACAATGGATACAATATTTTTAATGTAAGCAACTCCAAACGGGTTGCGGGGAGACAGTCTGGACATTTGCGTGTGAGAGGTAATAGCTCTCCTTGGGTACCAGAAATTTCTCCAATGTAAGTTATTGATAAAAAAGTTTATTTACTTAATGCATATAGCTCTTTTGTCTGTCTGTATATATGTGTATCACATGGATAGCTGGCACCTACAAAGCCTGGAAGAGGACATCAGTTCCCATGAAATGGGAGCTTCAGGCAGTTGTGAGCTGCCATGTGGTTCTAGGGATCAAACCTGGATTCTCTGTAAAAGCAGCAAGTGCTGTTAACCACGGAGCCACCTTTCCAGTGCTCTAAGCTCTTTTGTGGCTTCATGACCCATGGTGGGCTCGTGACAAGGTGCAGTCTAAAACAACAGTTTCCAAAGATCGGCTTCATGAATGGCAACCTGTTCTGCTCACCATGGATTCAGACAGATGCGAGCTTAACCCTGCATAGGAAGGTTTTTAAGCTATTAGAGAAAGCATCCGTTTCCAAACTTCTTGACCCTTAGGTTTTTCATCTCTTACATAGGTGCTTGCCAGCAGGGATCAAATGACAAAATGTGTAAACAGGACTCATTAGCCATGCCCAGGGAAAGGTGTCTGTCATCAGCTTTTTATAGAGTGTTCCTCTGTGAATGCTTTAGAGACTAATTGCATATGCATATATAACATACATGTTTATGTTTTTTTTTTTACAAAACTGTAAAGTATACATTAAATGTTATATTTATTTTTATATTATGCATAATATATAATTGATACTATATATTATGTTAAATTGTGTATATGTATTCTTTCTCTTTCTTTCTTTCTTTCTTTCTTTCTTTCTTTCTTTCTTTCTTTCTTTCTTTCTTTCTTTCTTTCTTTCTTTGAGACAGGGTTTCTCTGTGCAGCTCTGGCTATCCTTGAACTCACTCTGTAGACCAGGCTGTCTTCGAACTCTGAGATCCACCTGCCTCTGCCTCCCAAGTGCTAGGATTAAAGGTATACACCAGCACTGCTAAGCTATAATATATACTTAATTTTTTTTTATTTCCTGAAATTAAAATTCTCTCTCTCTCTCTCCCTCTCTCTCCCTCCCTCTCTCTCTCTCTTTCTCTCTTTCTCAAATGTAAATGCAACTTGTTCGGTTGTTCAGTTCCTATAGGATTTTATGTATTTTTTATTGAAAAATATTTTCTACATATTGATCTGATCACAGTTTTTCCTCCCCTAACTCCTCTGAGATCCTCTGTACTCCTTATTCATAACTCCGTGACCTTTCTTTCTCTTTGTCTTTAGAAAACAAACAGGTAAGCAACAACAAACCAAACAAACCAGAATTAAAAGAAAAAGCATAGGAAACACACATACACACACACACACACACACACACACACACACACACACACCACTCAATTGGAGAGCATAATATGGAAGTAAAAGACTGGTAAGGCAAACCATGCTCTAGCAGACCATTAAGAGACAAGAGTCTGCATAAATACTAAGGAGCTCATTTTGTCTGGCCTTCCAGTGCTGGGTGTGGAGCCCACTCTTACATGCGGTTAATACATCCAGTGAGACACCATTGGAGAACACTAATCTTTCCTTTGGAAGCAGATATCAATGGGAGATAGTTGTTTGGTTAGGGATGAGAACTTTTTTCCTTTAATTTTTAAACTGAAAGCAGATTTTTTTTTCATATGCTATGCTCTGATTATGGTTCTCTCTTCTCCAATTTCTCCAAATCCTCCCCACCATCCATCCACCCAAATCCACATCCTTTCTTTTAACTATAGGAAATCTTTATAATCAAGCATCTCACAGATTTTTGATTCAGCAATTCTATCATAAAGCAAGGTGTATATCCTAATGATCACGTCACTCTTAAATGTTTCTTTTAGCTACCAGCCCTCCACTACCACCAGCCCCTGTATGTCAGCCCTGGGAGAAACTGTATCACTCAAAATGCTTCTGTAAGATGCCCTATGAATGCGGGTAAGCTCTGACTCTGCCGCTCACTTTTCTGTTTGATTTTATCTGGGGTAAATGGGATGGCTCCGCAGAGCTTATTGAATTGAAGTCATGGCTTCCGGAGAGCTAAGTGTCTTTGCATCTTAATCTGAACCACTCCTGCCTGTTATAGGTCATAGGCTGTCAGCCACCGTATTAAGCAGGATGATAATCTGGAGGAGCGAGACACTGAAGGTCTGCCAGAGCACCGCTTGTTCTATATATAAAGTGAAGCAAAATGACAGAACTGTCACCTGAGGATTTAGAGCTTTGGAGGATTAGGCTGAAATTCCCTAGGGACATAAACTTTTAAAAGGCAATACCAATAGATAACAGAGCAGCTGCTTTTTTGACACTAGAAGCTTCCTTTCTAGGTCTGCCTTCCAAGAACACTACCGATTTCTTGTCACTGCTTTTAGAAGGGTTTGCAAAGAAACTTCTGGAAGCCTGTGTCTGAGTTGTAGCAAGGCGCAGGTAGTACAATTAGGTGAGGGATAGGAGAAGTTCATTAGCATGCCTACAAAAATGTGATGTGGGCAGAGTAAAGTGCATATAATAGAGCATGCATTTATCCACACCTAGGCCTGAAAGAGGAAAGATGTTTATGAAATATGAAGACAGAGAGGGCCCTGAAGAGACAACTTCTAAAGTGGAACAGACTCCCTTTAGGGACTTGAGATTGTACCCACAAGTACAATCCAGAGTTTCACACACTTCCCGACGCTAGCGCTTTTCAGTGTAGAACCTGCCCGAAGCTAGAGGTCTTTTCATGCTAGACCCCCAAGAAGATGATGGATGAGGAGCAATGGCAAAGGGCTTGGAGGATGTAGGAGACATTCAACCTCTGGACCATTTTCATTTTTAAGATTAAGGACTTACGTTGGAGTCTTAGTCAGGGTTTGTATTCCTGCACAAAACATCGTGACTAAGGAGCAAGTTGGGGAGGAAAGGTTTTAGTCAGCTTACACTTCCACATTGCTGTTCATCACCAAAGGAAGTCAGGACTGGAACTCACACAGGGCAGGAACCTGGAGGCAGGAGATGATGCAGAGGCCATGGAGGGATGTTATTTACTGGCTTGCTTCCCCTGGTTTGCTTAGCTTGCTTTCGTATAGAACCCAGGACTACTAGCCCAGGGATGGCACCACCCACAATGGGCCCTCCCACCCTTGATCAGGAACTGAGAACATGCCTTATAACTGGATCTTATGGAGGCATTTCCTCAAGGGAGGCTCCTTTCTCTGTGATACCTCTAGGTTGTTTCAGGTTGACACAGAAAACCAGACAGTACAGTTGGTTCATCTTTAAGATTCAAAATAGCAATTTACTGAATACTCTGCAGCTGTCATGTTCACTAAAGCCATATTCACTTCCTGAACGAATGAAGGATGATGGTGACTACATCTCATGCAGAAAACCAGTGAACAGTTCAAGTGACAACTGTGATCACTCCAGATATGTCCTTACTCGAGTGTTTCAACTCTGTGGTCACTCACTGCCTTACAGCCATTTTTTATTGGAATCAAATTCTTTCTCTTTCTAACTTCCTACAATATGTACTCTCACCCCCCCTCACCCCCCAGTTAGTCCTCATTCTGTCATGTGTAGGCATAGCACACCATTCAGTATAATTTAATGGCACTGGAAGCCATTAACAACATAGCTTTTAAAGGCTTCTGTTTTTTTTTTTTTTTTTTTTTAAAGATTTATTTATTTATTATATGTAAGTACACTGTAGCTGTCTTCAGACACTCCAGAGAGGGCATCAGATTTCGTTACGGATGGTTGTGAGCCACCATGTGGTTGCTGGGATTTGAACTCATGACCCTCGGAAGAGCAGTCGGGTGCTCTTACCCGCTGAGCCATCTCACCAGCCCCAAGGCTTCTGTTTTTTTAAACTACCATATATACCATATGTATGTGTGTGTGTGTGTGTGTGTGTGTGTGTGTGTGTGTGTGTATATATATACACACATACATGGATATATATTATTTCTAGGTCAAAGAGGAAAAAAAATTAAAACTAAATGAAGTATGTGAATGTAAAACTTTCTGTCCAGTATATAAAAATATGCTTTAGGCCCAGCAGTGGTGATATACACCTTTAATCCCAGCACTCAGGAAGCAGAGGCAGGATGGATCTCTATGAGTTTGAGGCCACAATGGTCTAAATATGAGTTACAGGACAGCTACTGATACACAGAGAAGCTCTGTCTCAAAACCCAAACCAAACCTAACCAAACAAAAAGCTTTGCTGTCCAAGACTTGTACCTATATTTATCTATAACAATACTTTTCATATCCATCAATATTCAGAAGTGGAATTTTTTACAGGGTCAGGTGAGTATGGGGGTTGGGGAGGAGTCTGAGACAGGTCTTGTCTATTATATCCAGGCTGGCCTTGAACTCACTGTGTAGTTGAGATGGCGTTACACCTCTGCTTCTGATTTCATCTCCCAAGGGCTGGCATGATGTATGCCATGGGCAGGTGCCCAGTTTAGGAAATATTTATTTTTAAAACTATATTGTATGTTTTTGTTTTTTACCAACAGTAGTTAAGAAAAAACAGTATGATGTTTAATGAAAATATTTCTAAATCCTTTGTAAGCACAGGCACTTTTCTGGGTGGGGTAGAGGGTATCATGCTATACTATAGCTTAAGTAAGGAAGCCTGAGGACAACTTACTGGCGTTGGCTTTCTTTTTACACCGTGCTGGTTCTGGAGATTAAACTCACATCATTAGATTTGGTGGCAAGAGCCTTTATTCATTGAATTATCTTGTTGGCTATACACATATTTTTTAAAATAACACTGAAGAAGTTGGAGGGATAACTCAGTAATTAAGAGCTCTTGCTCTTCCAGAGGACCTGGGTTTGGTTCCCAACACACACATCAGGCACTTCAAACCTGTCTGTACCTCCAGCCCCAGGAGATCTCATTCCTCCAGCTTCTGTAGGCACCTACACTCCTGTACACAGAAGCATCCACACACACACACATACACACACATTCCCTCACATACACACATACACACAATTAAACAAAATAAAATAAACAAAAATAGCATTGAGGGACTTTCATTTTTCCCTTGCTTCTTAAGGATTTTGGTGAGTACTGCTGAATTTCAGACTCTGAGGACTGTTGGCGGGTATTTGGTCTTTGCTGCTTTTCTGTTTCCTTTGGTATCAGTCCATCTGAAGTTGCTTGTAGAGTTCACCTTCTCATCCAGTTTGCTGCATTTGGTCTGTCTGAGAGGAAACTAAACCAGCACTACATATCTGGTCTCATAAATACTTCGAACACCCAATAGCAGACACAGATTTTGTGGTTGTCGAGGGACAGACTACATGTAGGGTTGTAAGCACAAAGTCTTGCTTTCATTCGTCTTTCTTAGCTTTGAAGAAAATCAATCTTGTAAATAATGTAATTAAAATACTCCATTCAGATCCTCCGTGGATGTATGTGCCCGAGATGAGAGTAGAAACAAGATTCTGCCTCTGACCGTCTGCAAGATGTACGCTGTCCACTGTCATAAAAAAAATTTCACTCTTCTTGGCAAGGACAGCTGTACTGTGCCTTCCCGGCCTGAGAAAGTCTGTGGTGCATGCCCAATATGGAGTAAATGTGATGGTAAGTAGCCTTACACATTTGTAACTGTAAGAATGCTAAGGCAGTGGTAACGTAGTTTCTAGTTTATCAGAGGATACACAGAGATGTGTTTTTTTTGTTTTTTGTTTTCTTTTTTTTTTGTTTCTTTGTTTTTGTTTTTGTTTTTGTTTTTTTGAGCCAGATTTTCTCTGTATAACCCTAGCTGTCCTGGAACTCACTTTATAGACCAGGCTGGCCTCGAACTCAGAAATCCCCCTGCCTCTGCCTCCTGAGTGCTGGGATTAAAGGTGTGTGCCACCACGTCCGGCTTGGAGATGTCAAATGTGTCAGATTGGCTTGACAGTAAAATACCCTTATGTTTTTCCAAGCTTCACTAACTATCATTCTACCTTCTTGGTATGCAGGCATGCATATAGGCAAAGTCACCCGTACAGATAAAATAAAATACAAAAATGAAAGGAGAAAAGAAGAGTTACATAATAATATGTATACTCACACATGCGTGTGTGCATGCGTGCACACACAAATAATGGAACAAAATAAACTTGAAGATTCGAGTCAGATACTACTCTGAGATTAAGGACAGCTTCTCCTTGTAAAGGCGTTTAAAAAGTATTAGAGAGCCGGGCGTGGTGCCGCACGCCTTTAATCCCAGCACTCGGGAGGCAGAGGCAGGCGGATTTCTGAGTTCGAGGCCAGCCTGGTCTATAGAGTGAGTTCCAGGACAGCCAGGGCTACACAGAGAAACCCTGTCTCGAAAAACCAAAAAAAAATTTAAATTAAAAAGTATTAGAGAGGCAGTAAAAAAAAAAATACGAGTGCCAAACTGACTCTTGTTGAAATAATCCAAAGCCTTTGAAGAGAATAGATGAGGGACTTTGATCCTCAGATTGTAGTCAAGTATCACCCAGGATAGGACTGAACAGAACTTAGCAATTATCTTCAATACCACCAATGTTTTGGGGCATATAGTGAATGGAAAAAGGCTGGGTTGCAGGAACCAAACTTCTGCCTTGGGTTTCTTTGCCTGTAAATGTGGAAGCTAAACTATGTGGTACACATAGCTTCCAAATCTCTCCTTCTCTGTCCTGTGTACCCCTGAGACCCCCTCCCCTGTCCCTTATCAGTTGCAGTAGGATGGAGATGTATGTATCTCTGTCCCCATCTGGCTTGTTTTTGCTTTACTGTTCTCTGGTTGACCTTGTTACTCTTCCGCTGGAGGACCTGAGTGATGTATTCCCACCGTGTCATTTCCCATGTTTTCTCCTTATTGCTAATTAGGTGTTATAGCACAAGCACCTCAGGAATGGCATACTTTCTTTTTCGAGTCACTTTTGTTTCTGTGTCTCTGAGCTTTGGCACTCTAGTCTCTCCTGAAACATTCTTAGCTGGTCTGGGGAGTAAAGAATTTTACTTGATTTCTGGCTCACAAAGATGCCCGTCTCTACGAGGAAAGAGATGGAGAGTTCCTGACTTGGACAGACCTGTCTCCTATGTGTCCAGCTGGTAAAAAGCCTGGCCCAAATTTCCCAAGCCCATTTATTCTGAGTGAAGAAAAATGGCCCCACTTCCTGGTCTTACTGCTCTTCCAGCAGATAGTTTATTGTGTAGCTCAGGGCAGGAGCTCGCTAATCACCAGGCTGTTACTTTGGAGGTAATGTGCTTCCACTCTCCCACCTCCTCAGTGTGCCACTGAGTCTCTGTTGCTTGTTCTTTCCAGCTCAGAACGACAAATGTATCTGCAGAGAAGCATCGGAGTGCCAGATAGCAGGCTACAGAATCTGTGTGGAAGTGAATGGTAAAGAGGAGACGATGTCTGAGTGTGAGGCTGGCATCTTAAGATGCCGAGGACAGAGCATCTCTGTCACATCCATAAAGCCCTGTGCTGAAGAAGAAGCCCAATAGGGCCTGGAGGGGGTGGGGCTTGATCCTCTTCATCAGAATCTAGTGGGCAGTGGATGCTGGGTTAAAACATATGTATCTGGTTCTTAGAGCACTTTCCCAGCAGGAAGGCACAATCCTTTCCTCTTTCTCTCTTGTATTTACTTCTCAGTCACCTGTGCAAACAAACCCTTTGTTTTCTCAAACCTCAGCTCAGATTTCCTTCCTTTATAAATGGAGGTTTGAAGAATGGGCATGAACCATGGCATGCCCAGCTATTTGTGAAGTTTTGGAAACATGCATTGGACTTTTTTTTTTTTTTTGTCTTTAAATTTACAGGATGAGACTAGAGACACATGCTCTCCATTTTTCATCCCTATGATTCTGTTGAGTATGATTGACCCAGTCCATGGGCCCATGATCCTCCTCTACATTGATTAGGAAAACAGAAAGAATGTAATTTCCCAATTAGGGAGGTTGCCTTTTCTCAGCGAAATCAAACACACACACACACACACAAACTCACAAACTCACACACACACACACACACACATGCACACACATTGGGAGGAAGAGACAGATGTAATTATTTCCATCCTGAGGGGTAATGTCACGTTTCACCCTACTAAGCCATTCCCACATGTAATATCCTTCTTCTTGTCAGAAGATCAAACTACTTTAATGTCAGAGCAGAATTCATCATGCTATGGTCACAGGGCACCATTGTGAGATCCAAGCTACAGCAAAGAAATTACAGCTTGGTCCTAAGCCAGGTGAGCAGGACCACAGTTGCCCTCAAAGTTGCTAAAGCAACAAAGACTGCTCCGGGAAATGGTCCACCACAAACCTGCTGATGCAGGAACTGGCCTGCCACAAACAAGCAGGTGTGTTCCAAGAAAATCGAATCTCCCCGGACTGAGCCAACCGACGCTTGCCCCGCACGCCCTCCCCATTTCCCCAGTTTGAGGTTTTTGAGCTTAAAAGTAGTCTGTAATAGCTCTTCGGGGTTTCTGCTCCTTCCTGAAGGCAGAGAAACCCTGGCATGTCGGCTTCAATAAACCTCTTGCTGTTTGCATCATACCCTGGTGTTGTGGTCCTTCGGGGCTCAAGTGGAGGTCGGACTTGAGTGGTGGTCCTTCGAGTCCAACACTGTCTATCATCTTGTCTGAGAACAAATATGATTCAGTCTCTTGGGGGTTTTCTTCAGTATGTGTCAAATACAAACCTGAAAAATCACTCTGCTTTGAGAGAAGCATCAGCTTATACTTTAGCTATTTAGAGATGCATAATCGAGAATAAGCTTGTGGTTACAACCCTAGATTTTTTTCAGAAGCACACAATTTAAGATATTGGTATTTGGTTTATTTCTTATTCATCTTTCATTAAACATAACAACAACAACAACAACAACAACAACAACAACAAAATCCAGCTGTGGAAGGTGAAGTGTCTGGACTTAAAAAGAGCTTGAAATATGTACAAACACTGTCTCTGTATTTTATGTGAGGCTGTTAGATATATTTCTAACAAACTTTAAGTTGCTAAGGAGTAGAAAATGCAGTCAAGATCCTATTACTTTAGATGTTTTCAAAGTGCATAGTGTCTGATGTTACTACTCCCGATTTAGCTTTTCATAACAGCTGCCTTTGAGGTTTGAGGCAGATGAAATATACAGAAGTTACAGAGTTGTTGGTTTCATTTATTGAAAACAATCACACTTAAAAATATTAACTGCACTGATTTAGAGGATACTATGGATTTAACATCTTCCCTGGACACAGGGATTCACTTGAAAAGGCCAGGGGTGGGTGTTGACCCCCATCAGAGGAAGCAGGTAAGGAATCATTTAGGAGAGCTGATCTCAACATTCTCCAGTCTTTCTATTGTCTGCTTGTTTAGCCTGGAGTAAAATTTCCATTACTTATGAGCACTTCTGATTTGAAAATCCAGTTTTTCCAATGCTTTTACAATTTAAAACCAGTTGATGACATGATAGAAAACTTCCAGGAATAAAGAATTCTCTACCTCTGCTCTCATCAGGACAGGTCACACAATTCAAGTGCTAAACATGTCATGCACAATGACTTCCAGGTTTATGTGACATATAAACAAATTCTGTCTCTAGTTTTGGGTTCCATTCTCCTAAATATCTTGCCTGGTATGTACAAATATTCTAAGTCCAAAAATATCTGAGATTGCAAACTCTTCTGGTCAAAACATTTTGGATGAGTCCATTTCACAGCCAAGGTATTTGAGGCAGAGGTTTCAACAGCATTCCTGGAGGAGACAGAAAGGTCAGATGAATCACATGAAGGGTGGGAGGAGGGAAGGTGGCTGATGATAGGTATTTTGAGATACTCTATTCGTGTCTTACCGCATACCCCCTCCCCCATCAGAACATTTTTATCCCTATTGACCTTTCCTCTAGTCATACAGAAACATTTGGAGTTAACTACAAAGAACCAGAATTGTTGTAACAGGTCTTCAAGAAGAAAATTATTTTTGATAATGACTCATTGAAGATGTCTTGAGAATTTAAAAATAAGCTCTGTAAGCTGAAGTCTGTGAGAAACTCGAGGAGGAACTGTTTATAAGTAAAAGGCAAAAAGAACAAATCCTTCTTGTCTTCTTTTCTGTGTCTCAGACCAAGGGAAAATTACGTGATCAATGGCAGAATATTGCCAAAAAGGTGGAAATCAAGGTGGTTTGGATCTAGGGAGAGGGGAAATGGGTCCTTTACTAATGCTACTTCCAGAGAGCCATGTGGGAAACAGATCTTCACCCACCATTTGCAGACTTTGCAAGTCCTGATAGAGGCAGCCTTGGAAGATGTTCCAAAAGTATTGTGATCTGCACTCCTGTGATCTCACACAGTTCCTGTTAACTGATTCACAGAAGTGCTGTTTTCAGTGTTCTGGGTTTTCCTAAACCCATTGAAGAAACTGTTCCAAGTGTAGCCTTTGCATTCCACATCACTCCAGGAGTCCTGCCATTCTTCCAGTTTGAGGGAAGAGCAGGAGTAGACATATGGGTATGGTAGGGTAGACAATGGTGAGTATGTCTGCTGAAGGACTTTATAACTCTGGGTTTTCTTGTAACTATGCAGATAATAAGCTCTCCTCTCACCTAGGCAACTGTTGGCTGATCTCAGGTTCATATAATATATTAACTTACTAAATTGTGGAGAATATGGTCAGAGTTGTAAGTACTGGCACCTGATTTTCCTAGTCCTCCCTAAAATGGAGTTAGATATGTCCACACAGAGATCATCATTACTTTCCCATCAAGTTCAGATATTTGGATCCTTTTGCTTATCATTCTCTATATTTTTTCTGTTTCAACCCAACATTCTTACACTCACATACATCAGTTTTCTGTATTAGCTACCCTCCCATTATTATAACGAAATACTTGAGACAGTCAATTTATTAGAAAAATGGTTATGATGGTTACAGAAGTTCCAATCCCAAGTGGACTGACTCCATGGATTTGAGCTTCAGGTGAAACTGTGACATTACTGCAGGAGCTCATGGAAGAGGAAAATCAGGAGCCATGATGCAAAAAGAAAAGAGGAACAAAGTAGAGTCTTCCATTTTCCTGTAAAGATATATCTTCATTGACCTTCTATCAGGTTCCAATTACAAAATCCACCATTTGATGGAAACAACCAAACCATAGCATCTGCCTAGACATTTACATCATTTGCAAGGGCAGAGTCACAGCTAGCAGATGGCATGATTAACTTGAAGGTGAGATAAAACACTGCAACCTCTCATGAATGACAAATGTGTGTTCCAGGCATAATCACTATTCATTCTCTTCTGATAGAGGAGTAAATGGACAAGAAGAAACAAAAAGGGGGAGAAAAAGAAGGCTCAAGAGGAGAGGAGAGAGGAGGAGAAGGAGGAAGAAAGAAAGGGAGAGAGGGACGGAGCGGAGGGAGGAAGAAAAAGAAGGAGGATAGTGAGGTAGGTAGGTAGGTAGGGAGAGAGAGAGAGAGAGAGAGAGAGAGAGAGAGAGAGAGAACCATTTAAGAACATCACTAGAAGTACTATGGCACTAGGTTAGCCCTGTCAGCTACTAATCCACAGAGACCTTTCTTCATGATGGGCAGGTTAGAGGTATTTGATATTTGTGTTGGAAACAGAATGGCCTCTATTTCTTTCAGAATACTAAAGCAGAAAGCAACTTCAGTAGGAGGGAATTTCAGTTAATACCAAGAAACCAGAGAGGTTTATGTCTGCCTTTCAATTACCTTGGTCTTTCAGGCCATTTGCACATTTGGGAACATGAAAGCTGATGGCATGATAGGAGTCCCTGCTGTGACAGCCACAGACCTACAATTTGTCTTTTTATTTGTTCCTGTCAGGCTGTGAAGGCAAAGCTCCAGATTTTATACTCAAAACATCAGTTCCATTGAAATACATGTTTCTTTAGCCAAGGGTTGAGAAGGCCAGATAGAGCGGCTGCTGTTGTTTCTGACGGGTTGGGCTGGAGGCGACAATGTGGGCTGGAGGAGACAGAAGGTTCCAGTCATGGGTGGAGGACAGTCCCTGCTTTGCTCTGTCATAATTGTGATTTCCATGCTTCTTGGAGAGAGGATACTTGGGATGAACTCCAGAGGAAGGGCCTTAGGCACAAGACAGATAATGATTATCAAGAAAGAGGAGAATTACCTGCAAAAGTATACATGCTGTATTATGCATTTGTTGGTCCATATCTAGCAATAAATTAGCCCTGTGAGCTGGGAGGGCAAAGAAGAAAGGGGAATTATTGTCAATAGTAAAATAGAATTTTCCCATGAAAGAAAACTTTGTGATAAAAGCAATCTACAGCAAACCAGTGGCCAACATCAAACTAAATGGAGAGAAGCTGGAAGCAATCCCACTAAAATCAGGGACCAGACAAAGCTGCCCACTTTCTCCCTACCTATTCAATATAGTACTTGAAGTCCTAGCCAGAGCGATTTGACAACAAAAGGAGGTCAAGGGGATACAAATTGGAAAGGAAGAACTCAAATTATCACTATTTGCAGATGATATGATAGTATATATAAGTGACCCCAAAAACTCCACCAGAGAACTCCTAAACCTGATAAACAGCTTTAGNGGAAGAATAACCATGAACTAACTAGTACCCCCTGGGCTCGTGTCTCTAGCTGCATATATAGAAGAGGATGGCCTAGTTGGCCATCAGTGGGAAGAGAGGCCCCTTGGTTATGCAGACTTTATATGCCCCAATACAGGGGAACGCAGGGGCCAAGGGGTGGGAGCGGATGGGTAGGGGAGCAGGGCCGGGAGGGGGGAGGATATAGGGAACTTTCTGGATAACATTTGAAATGTAAATGAAGAAAATATCTAATAAAAGTTGAAAAAAAAAAAGAAAACTTTGGCTTGAGGGTCTCATGAGAAAGTGACTAACATAAAAGGCTCAGAATAAGTGTTGTGACACCAAGTACAACCAAAGCGCATTGTGACAATATTTGATAGGTGGCCACTATAGAGCCCACTCACCAAAGCATGTGTCTGTTCTAAATAGATGGCACCAAGAACGACTGCTGCCAGGAATGATCTGAAATCACACCCAGACCCACTAACCTGAGTTTTGTGGCTGTGTAAGTTTAAGAGTTTGGATGGGATGATAATAAATCTTCCAAAACACGCCAAAGATCTTAATGATTTAATGGATGTGGTATACAGATTCATAGAAGTAACAGAGAATGATATCTTTGCGGAGATGTAGGCCTCAGTCCCTGTCAGCTTGGCTAAGGTGTTTCCAGTGCTGAGCACACCGAAGACATATGTTCAGTAAAATATCTACTCTGCAAAACTGTCCTCATTTTAACAGCTAGGTAGCAGAAAGTCTTTGTACTTAGTCCAGAATTGGTTCTCCTGCCTTGCATTCTGTTTCACTATATTGCTGGTTCCTTAAAGAGTAGGGGTGTCTTCTTGTTATGGTGTTGTTCCTCAGAAACTATAGCATAGACTGAAGTGAGTATGTGTGGTGGTTTGAATAGAGATGGCCCCCATAGAATGCTTGGCCCACAGAGAGTGACACTATTAGGAGGTGTAGCATCTTGGAGTAGGTATGGACTTGGAGGAAATGTGTGACTGAGGAGGTCTCTCTTTGAGTCTCTGTCCTATGCTCAAGCTCTGCCCAGTGTTTCACATAGTCCCCTACTGCTACCTGCAGATCAAGATGTACAATTCTCAGCTCCTCCAGCACCATGACTGCCATACTTCCTGCCATGATGATAACAGACTGGTGCTCTAAAACTGTAAACCAGCCCCAATTAAATGCTTTCTTTTCTAAGAGTTACCTTGGTCGTGGTGCCTTTTCACAGCAATAAAACCCCAAAGATGACAGCATGTCTTTCATTTTTCTCTGTGGGAAGCATTTCACTCCTAGTTTTCCTCTCCCATTTCTCTCTTTCTTTTTTCTGTTTCTCTTTTTCTTTTTTTTTCTTTTTTTCTTTGCTGGAGATAAATCACAAAGAAATGTATTTTAAAATAAGTTTTGGATATACCAACGATTTTCCCACTTGATAAAGACGAAAGGGGAGGATGGGAAAAGAGGTTTGTTGGTGATGTATTTGTGAAAGTATGAGGATCTGAGTTCGAGCCCCAGTACCATCCATAAAAGGCATGGCATGGTGATGTGTACTTGTAATCCCGGCAGTGCAGGAGCAAAGACAGGTATATGATAAAACAAAGGCATATTAAAAAAACAAAGACATGCAGACCCCTGGGGTTCATTGGTCAGCAAGCTTAGCATGGTTGAGTCCCAGGTTGTCATGAGAGACATTGTACCAAAAAAAAAAAAAAAAGGATTCCTGGAGGAACAGTACCCAAGGCTGACCTCTGACCTCTGACCTCTGACAAGCACATGTATGTGCATACACTCCCCTAAAAAAGACAAAAGTAAAAGTTTCATACTAACACAATGGATATGTATGTTTATTTTTATATAGAGAAGAAATATTGGCTGATTTAATACTCCAGGACATAAGGCATCTTCAACAATTTTCAAATTTAATCAATACTTTGATTTTATAAGGGCCAAGCTGAGGATGCTGCCTGCCTCACATAAATCTGTAGTACAAAAACGGGAGAAGTGTGTTTCCCATTTCAGATGTTATTTGAAGTTTTGTCTTTATCTTGAGCCCAAAGCCACTAATGATTTTTTTTATTTAATTTAATTTTTTTTTTTTTTTTGGTTTTTTGAGGTAGGGTTTCTCTGTGTAGCCCTGGCTGTCCTAGAACTCACTCTATAGACCAGGCTGGCCCCGAACTCAGAAATCTGCCTGCCTCTGCCTCCCAAGTGCTGGGATTAAAGGCATTCGATACCATGCCTGGCCACTAATGATTTCTAAAAGTCAACAACTCAAGCAGCAATTAAAGAAAGAATCAAATGTTCTAACGCAATTCAGTCTGAAGATATACCAATTTGATACATGCTGCCAAATGACAGTAGGAAAATAATGCACATTTTGCTTTCTGTAATTACATCATTTCGTTTCTTTAAGAGCAGAGAACTTTGTATGCCTGATAAAACCAGTGCAGTAAATAACATAAAACAGAGTCTTGAATCTGAACTGAAGTGTTTTAGCCAGCATTGCTGTTATGTCACATGAGCTACATGCTAGGCATGCCAGATGTTCAGAACTAAGAGCTGCTAGGAATAAATACCCTGGATTTGTTTGTTACAGGTTTGATTTTTGGCCATTATCCCTTTTATTGTTGCCAGATTTCTCCCGACTGCCACCTTTAGCTACACAAGTTCAGATTGGACTCATAAGTTTCTGTAGCTTCAACGACCAACGTTGATCACTGTTCAGAGAGCTAGAAAATCAAGATCAAGAAGATCTTGTGTCTGTGAGGAACAAGACTTTGCACATAGCAGCTACCTTCTTATGGTACACACACACACACACACACACACACACACACACACACAGAGAGAGAGAGAGAGAGAGAGAGAGAGAGTGCTCAGATTCCTCTTTTTCATGAGAACTAATACAATCATAAGGGCCCACTCTTATGTCTTCATCTAAATATACTGTTTCATTTTAGTATCCAGGTCTTAGTTTGAATACTGGGTTCTACTCAAGGGGCCTGAAGGAGTTGTAGCAGTGGTTCTCAACACTCCTCATGCTGCAACCCTTTAACAGAGTTCCTCAGGTTGTGGTGACCCCCAACTATAAAACTTGATAAATGTAGTTTTTCTACTGTTATGAATTGTAATGTAAATATCAGTGTTTTCTGATGATCTTGAGAGACTCTTGTAAAATGGTTGTTTAACCCCCCCCCCCGAAGGTTGAGAACTTCTGTGTTATAGCATTGAGAGGTGCCATTTATTACCACTCTCCTCCACTACCCAGTCTGTATCCCTTTGTCTTCAGCAAACATGTAAACTGGTAGTCGTTCTTTCTTTATAGTCTGAGGATGAGCAAGCCATTTATTGAAGAAATTTGGCCATTAGTAATCATTTCCATATTAGGTTTAAGCTTCTCATTGACCTTATCACAGGATGTGTTAATATCCAGAGACATCCTGAGATATTCCCATATTCCAGACATGCTCTTGGCAAACCACCCCAGGGCTGTATAAAGACTGTTTTTCCCTGAGTAATCAGAATCAATCACAATGTCCTATATTGCAACAATCTTTTATAGACCTTTGCGATCTGACTTTTGACTGATATCCTCTGAGGGATGGTAGTGGAAGTGTTTTTGCTGCTCTTTTTAGAGGAAGGGAAATTGCTTTGGATGGTGTTTGCTAATAGGTCTGGAGAGAAAAGCATTTGTTAGATCAACAGCTGCATGCTAGATGCCAGAGGGTTTGTTAATTTGTTCAAACAATGAAATCACATCTGGTACAGCAGCCAGCTGCAGTTGAAGTCATCACTTGGTTGAGCGGCTGGTGCTCTGCTGCTGTTCTCTCTTCTGTATGGACAAAATAGATGAATTAAATGGAGACTTGGAGTTAGTCAGAACTCCTCATCATTGAAGTTCTTGATTTCAGCAATCCCTGTTTTGGGAAATGCAATACTGTTTTGGGATTAATATTTACTACATTGAAGCAGTTCTATTACTCTCTGCTTGGATTTCCCAACCATAATAGATTTGACTCTCCAAGTCTGAGAAGCAATAAAATATAGAACTTCTGTCAGCTGCTGAAGGTATATACTGTATTCCATATTCTGGATTGGCAAGATAAACACAGGGCACATTCAAGCCCACCAAAAATAGTCTCAGGTCAAAATTCCATTGATTGCTTGACCTTTACCACTGCCTGGTCTGGAAGGCCTAAGTGATACTTTGTGTCTCCTGTACCTGGTGTCAGTGTACAGTCAGAGTGCAGCAGTCTCAGAAATTACCTCTCGTTGTCTTTCCAAAGTTCATTGTCTCCCTGGTGAAAGGATATAGGAAGCCAGGAAAGAGTCAGTTTCAGCATTCAGTAGTGAATTGGGGATGTAATCTCTCATTTGAGATTGGAGGTCTGTAAACTAAGTTTGGGAACTGAAGGAGCTGAGAATCTGCTTTTATTTTCGCAGGTTTGAGTTTTAGTCAGTTGACCTAAAATTTTTCTGCTCATACAAGTCAAGACTCAAGCCTCTGATTAATTTTATCTCCTTCATTAGGGACACTGATGAGACACAGATGGTTGCTTTGACCCTGCTGCCGAGCATGATAATCCCACACACCTTCAGTGCTGCCTGTGTCTGACATCTGCTTCCTTGGTGTCTGCTAATTTCTATTACATTGTGGTCTTAATTCAATGGCTCTGCTTTCCAATAGAAGATCTTTGCAAAGACAAGTGACCATGAGCTCTTTTCAGTGATGCAGGAGCCTACCAGTCTATGTGAATAGATCTATTACAATAAATCCACTCTAACTTTCCAATTTTGGTGAACCGGGCACTTCCAATCCATTCACTGTGGTCCTCATTTTAGTCCCATAAGAATACAGACTAGTAGAGGAGGATTGCAATAAATGGCACCTCTCATTGGTATAAGATGGAAGTTCTCAACTTATAGGTAGCAACCCCTTTTGGAGATCAAACAACCTTATTACAGGGGTCACCCAAGGTAATTGGAAAACACAGATATTTACATTACAATTTATAACAGCAGCAAAACTACAGCTATGAAGTAGTAATGAAAATAATTTTATGGTTGGGGGGTCACCATCCCATGAAGAACTGTATTAAAGGGTTGCAGTATTAGGAAGGTTGAGCCAACCATGCTTAGTTAATCAACTGAAATGTTGAACTCTTTCTTATTCCCTGGGCATCTGATATCTGCTCAGTGAATTTATATTAACAAATTGGTCAGACCAAACCTTATTTCACCAGCATCCCCATTCTCACGCTCTTGGCTCTGTAAAATGGGAATGCTCAGCTTGCTCCTTTGAAGCATACCATACCTTCTTTTGGACTATAATTTGTACTTCACCTTTAAGATGATATATTTGGACTTGAATTTAGTTACAGTCTAGGGGTGTGTCGAAATGAGGATCAGCACGGCCTTGTATAGGACCTAACTTAAAGAAGGGAGTCTAGCTTCTTGTACTGTTGATGTGACAAAATGCCTCTATAGCAACTTAAGAGAGCAAAGGTTTGTTTTGCCTTACAGTTTGAACATGCAATCTATCCTAGTGGGAAGATAGAGATGGTAAGATCTTGAAGCAGTTGACCAATGGCATCTGAGGTCAGCAAGAAGAGAGAAATAGATGGATGCTACTTAACTTTTGTTCTTTGTATTCAGCCCAAGACCCCACCCAGAAAATGGTGCATCCCTTGTGTAGGGTGTGCCTCCCTACCTCAGTTGCCCTAATCAATAAAATTTTCCACAGGCATGTGTCTACACAGCCATTCACAGACATGTCTTGAGGCTCCTTTTATAGATGCTTCTAGATCCAGTCAGTTGACAGTCAGCACAAACTATCATAATGTCTTTGCAATTTTTGGAATAATCACTTATCTTGGGATGTGAGACAGTTGTGTATATTTAATATGTCCTGGTACTTCAATAGTGCTGTTAAAGGGCATTATTGCTCATTGAGAGATACAATGGCAACTTTACTGTTTTTATAAAACAAACATTAATTTTTCCTTTCTATTTCCCCCTCACTAGCTTTTTCCCTGTTATACATGAAAACATTAAAACTGTACATACAAATTCATGTCACGCACATTAATTTGTATAAAATTCTGAAGCTGACACCACGTATATTTGTCTCCTTAAATATCTTTCATTGTTTTGGTGAGACTTTGAAGAAAACCTTAGCTTTGGGGGACGTATTATCATTACATGTAGCTACTTACCAATGTTTCTTGCTCCCATGTGACTGCAAATATTACTCATTGGTCATTCTTCCCTCATTCCTCCATTCTCTCTGCTCTTGCTGGATCCTGGTAATGACCATTCCTTTCTTGGATTCTATGCTATTTACTGTGTTTTGGAGTCTACACATGGGTGAGACTATGTGGTACTTGCCTTTCTGTGCTTGGACTACTTCAATTACCATGATGCCTGCCCATTCCCTTGATTTTGTCACACATGGAAGAATTTCATTTTTTAAAAAATAGCTGCAAAGATATTCTGTTGTGTCTATACACCACATTTTCATTATATGTTCATCTGTTGATGGACATTTGTTTCCATTTCTTGGCTATTGTGCACAGTGCTGCAGTAAATGTAGGAGTCTAAGTGTCTCTTTAGCATGCTGATTTCATATCCTTTGGATATGTAGTCAGTAGCTAGATTGTTATTTTATAGGAGACTTATATTTTTAGTCTGTTGAGGTGGCTTCATGACATTTTCACATTTACATCTCTATCAATGTGTACAAAGTCTCTATTTTCTCCATATACACACCAACAATGTCATCATTAGGTTTTTTTCTTTCCTAACAGCCATTGTTCTTGAGGTAATAGCTCACTGTGGTTCTGAAGTGCATTTCTCCGGAATCACCCTTATCTTTTAGTGAAACCTTTCTGCTGTCCAGATGGGACTTCAATCTAAGAGGTAACAGACTGGAAAATAATAGACTAGCCCTTCCCACAGGTCAATATACTCCATCTGTAGGCGTGGCACACTCTTCCAACCCCAAT